>MU179298.1:1609829-1731223 GCA_016767475.1 Suillus weaverae
CGTCTCGGCAACGGTACGCGACTGTATGTGTGAAAATCCTTACAGTGTGCGTGCATATTTTGTGTGTGCAATAATTGAACTTATCCAGCGCCATACCACACCAATAGAAGCTTATCGTTAACATATCGTCAATATTGATGCAATAAAACAGTACACATGGTACAACACATGTCATGACCGTGACAATGCCTTTCGTGCATCTTCACTCGCTTTCCGAGCACCTGCAAGTGACGGCCGAGTGCCACGAGCCGTCATGCCTGCAGCGTGAAGTTGCTTTCCCTGCTTGGCATTGTTCGCAGCTGCTACGACGCGCAAGAGGTTGCCGGTCCCTGAACGTTTCGTTGTCCGAAAAGTTCCAGGAGCTATCGCTCGTTCACGTTCAATGCGTTTGAGGAAAGGACTCGGTAAATTTTCTTCATCAGAAAGGTCATATTCCACCGGTACAGCGGGTGCTGTCTTTGTAGTCATACAATCATCTGTAGACTCTGTTCGTGAGGTTGTTGACTTCGAGGCTCGTGATGTGGATGCGAATCCTGTAGGGTCGGAAGCAGATGCTGGTAGAGTCGCAGTTCTCCGGAGAGGTGCACGTCGAACAGATCCTCGGATGGACGGCTTGCGTAGACGTGAGGGGGGGACAACATTCGGGTCTCTTGATGATGAGGCTGAGGCAGTCATCTCGGGACTTGTTCGTTCTCGTTTCGACGGGGAAGTCGGCAAGTCGGCGTAACCTTCCCCGTCTTCTGCATCGGAGCTCTCAGCCCCCTCGTCAAAGTCAAATATCTTGGCGAACTCGATATTCACTTTTGGTGATTTGACGAAAAGCTTAACAAGCTGAGCTGGAGTAGGTGTTACTAATGGTTCGCCAGTGTCTGTCAGGATGACACCTTTCATCGCTGAAAACGGTACGACAGGTTTGACGGTACGGTTGATCGGTGTTTCGAGCGTCATGGTCGTGTTCATGAAGGAAACGTCCTGCGACCGCCGTTGGGCAGACCGCAGGCGGCTGTCTTGAGTCATCTGCGCGAGAGGTGCGAGGAGGTTTTTCACTTCTTCTAGGGGCGTCTTGTCTTTACGTCCTATAGCGCAATCAGGAACTGGAAAGTGTGCACAACATCTTCCGAACCTTTAGCTTCGTTTGCAGCCTTCTCTTCTACTGCTTTCATCCTCACTTCTAAATCTTGCCTTGCTTCGTCCAGCTTCCCCTGCTCTGCCTCGAGCTCTTCTTCCCTCCCTCGAACCCAATTCACCTTGTCTTCTAGTTCCTTCATCATCCCTGCCCTTATCTCCTGCTCTCTTGTTGTCCACCACGCAAATAGCTCCTGATCACGCTGGCGCACATGTTGTTCAAGCTCTTCCTCACGTAGCGCCATCACTTCCTCCATACGTTTTCGCACATCACGCAGCCGTTGTTCTGAGAGGGCCTCTGCCTGTCCCAAGAGCTCGCGGAGTCGGACAATTTCGTGGTCTTTTTCGGATACAATGGATGCTAGCCGTGCTTCCCGTTCTGCAAGGGCTGCCTCGCGGGCAGCGACTTCTCGCTCTTTCGTAACAACAGCTACTTTGTGTGATTTCACTGTAGTGAGCCTGTAAAAGCAATTCAGAGTGGTTCGTGAGTCCTGCGACAAAAACCAACATCTTTTCAGTCTCTGAAACTTTGAAAACGAGCTCTAAGCGCTCGTGTTGGAGAAGTTGAGCTGCCGAAGGCCTCATCGCGGGCTGCAAGGGATGTTGAATAAGTAAGACGACACAAAGACTGTAGTGTGCACCCCCGTATGATATGATACTTACATTAAGGCTCAACATTGCTTTGATGACACTTGACAGCGCCTGGCTGTACCCTTTCGGCAAGGGAGGTATTCGGCCGTTTCTGCATAGGCAGGAGTTCAAACGTTTCTGCCGTACGATAGGGAAACCATCTATACAACTGACCGTATAAATATACTCAATTCTGCATGAGTCTTAGCTTCATGGAATGGCGGCTTCAGGGCGCAAAGCTCGTATATGAGACAACCCAGAGACCAGATATCGGACTTGGAATCGTAGGCCCGTTCTTGCATCAGCTCAGGAGACATATAATATGGTGTCTGGTCTCCTGAATTAAATCATGAAAGAGTCTTAGCCGAAAAGCTTACTCCGACGTATGTATTCGCAAAGTTTGCTTGGGACAGCGCTTTTGACAAGCCAAAGTCACCAAGCTTCACGGTATTTGATTGGTCCAGAAAGACTGCGGATGAAAAGTTGGTTTGAATTAAGGATTGATATTAAAATGACATACCATTATCTGGCTTGAGGTCTCGATGTAAAATTTGCGGCCGCTTGGCATCACCTTCGGACGTGCCACTTCCTGTTCGTCCATTGCTACCTGGGTGGTGGCAATAATGAAGCGCAAGCAAAATTTGCATGAAGTAGTTCCAAATCGTGTCCTCTGGCACGGGTCGGTTGTATTTTTGCGCCTGCTTTATGACAGTGGATAAATCCCCTCCGCCACAGTATTCCATAAGGATGTACAGGATGCCTGCATCTCGGTCAACGTGACGGTCATGATATCGTACAATATGCTCGTGGTGCAGATCTTTCAAGATGTTACTGAACGGCGATGAGTTGGAGCAGCGGAAATGAACCTGAACACTGACACTTCGGCAACGATTTGTTTCCTATCACGGTCGCTCATTCTCTCGAAGTTGAGCTCCTTTCTTGCAAGGACCTATCATAAATAATGTCAATTTTGACATGACGATGTGTGAATAGCACCTGTGGACTTACTTGGCCATCCGATTTCCTTCTGACTTTACGAATGATTCCGAATGAACCATTACCGATAATATCCAGAGGCTCGTACAGTTCTAGAAAGTTGCTCATGATGACGCACGAGTGTGCAGTGAGGGTAGTGGTATGATGAAACAACAACTTTACAAGATTCAGTCAAAATATAAATTTGCCAAAAGGCGCGAGTGGAACTGCCACAACCTTCAAGTTTGAACATGTCACGCGTATCGGTTATATTCGTCATGTGACCGTGATATCTGTCGTGTTTGGCATGACTTGCCAACTCATTATTGAGTCACACTCTAACTTATGACCAGTCACCACATCCACATTTCACATCTGATGCGCATTGTACATGCACCAAACATGAAGCTCTGGAAGCTGGCGGTACCACGCGCGCTCACTGGCACTGGCAGGAAAAAGCTTAATATGTTGTAAGTCATATTTCCCAACCAATGCAGCGCAGGTCGGTCTTTAGAGAGTTCTAGGTTGACCCACGTATGAGCCGTACGTCACAAGCTTGTTCCACAGTCATTTATCTCTCAACGTTTGTTGACATCTCATTCAGCTGCAAATTTAATTCATATCCAAACTGCAATTCCCTCATCATGCAATCAACTACGATGTTCTTGTTGGAATGGAATGGGGTGCTTCTGTGTATTTTTCCTTTGCGGAAGGTAAGCTCTGCATTCGGCAACTCATCGTGCGTACTGATGTTTCATCACAGCCATTCTCATCTGGTGCCTTTACGCACTATGCAACCAATCCAAGCTCCTACTTTAAATTCTAGTGGGATTCTTGCCTATCGTCGCACTTGATAGGGACACACATTTATTTCTACAGCCGACCTAACGCGTTCTCGGGTGAATTTTCGTTGTTCGGATCGGGTCGGCTGCAAGCTGACGTCGTCTCGTTGCACAGTCGAAGAATTGATAACTCCAAATGAAAAGTACTGCACTTTTCCCTGAGACACTTCAAAGAACGGAGGGAATGCAACATTAGTCCTAAATCCTATATAGTAATAGTGATCCAATATCATATCATGTACTTCGTCTCGTACGTTCCTCTTCGTCCGATGTGTTCTAGAAGTTCTTGATGCACTCTCGCTTAGGAATTTGACAGACCAAATCTTAATGGTGATGTTATGGGCTCACATTCCAGTAAGGATACTCCCAAGATTCTACACATCGGCTTACGCACAATTTCACAGACGGCGGGAACAAAGCTCTCATTTTGGTATCCTCGCGCCCCGTTTTATCATCGACACTCGTGCCCAGGACGACTGCATATATGTCAGTAAAACATCCGCAGATTGTGTATGTTGGACTTCGCCGCCGAGGTTCGGGCAGTACGAAATGGACTTTGATGTCCCATCAACTCGGTATGCTGGGGTCTGTCTTGTGTGAGTGTAGTGATGGAATTAACCTCCGACAAGCACTTCGACGCAAATCAGGCAAGCGCAGTTACTCTATTAGTCCCACTCAATTATTATTTTTTCGTCCATTTTTGGGGACAACTAGATGTGACTAAATAAAAAAATTGCTGGACCTGGGCCCTGCTGAGTACCTCATTGCACTCACCGTCGCGGAATCTCAACAATGCGAGCGCAGTGACGCACTCGAAACCCCTCTTTTTGCATATGGCGAAGATCAGAGGCTAACTTAGTGTAGAAACTCGCAGGTATGTGATTTCGGTGGAACATTGTCAGACAGTCTACATAACTGTCGTTCAAGGCATATCATGACACATGTTCATCTCATTCCAGGTTAAGTTCCGAAAGTTACATTTACTTATGAGTTATCTAGCCCTCCATTCTTTGGTCCCTTCCTCCTGATAGAGTGGCTAGTGATTGTCTTTCCGCTATGATGCACACGTCTCCGTAGAGGTTTCCCATCATCACCTCTGGACCACCCGCAACATAATGCGAGTGGAAACTCCATGCAGAAGGCGTTGCGCTAACCAACATGATATCTGTTGCATCTTTGCCTTCCACCACACTTTCGTCTGACTTGGCCCGGTTTCTATCCGGCTCACCACGTGCCCCTACGAAATAAACAATCTCAGGACTCCCCAGTGTTTCCAGCAAGCAGCGGACCTCGTCGTGGCTGGAAAGATCAACTATATGATCCGCCAAGAAACTGAATTCCGTCCATCCAACATTTCGATACAGGATACGGACTGACCACGCGATGGAAAGGGAGGTTAAAACGCATGCGATCAATGCATCTCTGCCCTTCAGGTGGTTGCTGACATCAACCACAGACCTAGACGTAGACATGTACTGATTGTGAAGTCCAAATGCCAAGTATCCGCCTTCAGGCAAAACACCTGGATCCAAAAGCAATTCGGTGATACCTGTTGTCAACGAGTTCACGTCGTAAACACCCTTTCTCTCAAGGGTGGCGAGCGGAATGTCATTATCGGTTGGAAAGTGTAGGCGATATGTAAGTATCACACAATGCCCTGACGTGATTTTTCTGACCGCAAACTGTACGTCGTCGTAGAACGCAAGAAATGCCACAGATGTCTGCGTCGTCCTTGCGAACAGTTCCGCGAAATCAATGGTCCATTCGTGATGTCCCTGGCGGAGGAGTAACGCTCCGCCTTCATTGTCTGTTGGAAATACAACTAAAACGGTTGCAAATCCTTTAGGAGTTGCCTTGTTTGTGCATGGATTGGTGGACTCCCTCCGACGGACGACTGCAGGTGAAATACCTGTGATGGCAAATTATGAGGCATTTCAGGACTTTTTAAAAAAATAAGTGGTCACGAACCAAAAACATCGCAGAACTCGTCGAGGCTGAGGGAAAACATTCGTGACTCCTCATAACTCTTGACGAGCCGATACTCGTGGAGACAGACATCTAACAGATTAGGTTGTCCGGCTGAGTCATCTTTAGTTGCGGGGAGGACTGGTGGAAATGTTTCATGACACTCCGTGTCTGGTATGCTATTTCAGTGTTTGTTGATATGAGATATAATAACTAACCATAAATCTTGAAGTGCTGGACAAGAAGTTGTAATGGTCGCTTGCTATTGCCACCTTCGAGTAATTCACTTCGAATGGCCTCGGTGAGACAGCAACGCTCCGCATCGAATGTAGTGGCGATTTCAATTGCGTTGAGCTGTGCTGGAGTAAAGCGAGAGTTATCTGCTGTCGGACACTGAGTACGACAATAGCACGATAAACGGTGGAGTTCTTCGGATGTTGCAGACAGTAAGTTAATTTTTCTGTTGGCAAAAGAAACTTCAGCTTCTGATTTCATGTAGTATGTGGATGTACGAGGCATACCCTGCGTGATCGTCAACGCCTGTACTGTAAAATAAGGTGCATTTATCTGGTGTGACAGGAAGCGTTCCACAGCAATACGGTGGTCTGGGCTTCATGGAAGCTCGAACGTTGTCCAGCTGCCCCATGGTGATTTCTCCCTTCAAAGACCCCAAAATATTTAACATATTATAACACGAAGAGAAGACACGGTGAGTCAACATCCCAACGTAATTTTCTTGCAATAAGAAGCGCGCTACATGACCTGACTCATTCCTCGATCAAACCTTCGTCAACGTAAGGGGCCCACGCACTTCAGAGTCATTTAGTGAGTCAGTGGTTAGTCGGAAGTACGTTCCCATTCTAGTGATGAGAAAGCTGCTTTCTGAACACGCCTTGTCAGATTCAAAAGCTCGTACTAATACAGGACCTTCGCAGGGACCTCCGCAACTAGGCAAATGTCGCCATACAGGTTTCCCATCATTACCTCGTTCCCGTACGCAAGGTATTGAGAATGCACGTTTGTGACGGAAGGCATCTCTGTCATTTGGATGATGTCAATAACATCTTCCGAATATTTGGAGTAATCGGCGGCCCGCTTCTCGTCGTCATTCCCGAATTCATCAACAAACCGAACGAATTCAGCTCCTGGACCTATTTTTTCACCAGCGCCCCAGTGACTCCACACGAGGTCTTGCTGGGATAGATCCGATATGAATTTATGGAGCACGAACGTCTGCTCCGAATGAGACCCCCTGTCTCGATAAAGGACGCGAAGAGACCATGGCAGAGGTAGCCTATTCAGGACGCGCGCAATGATCGCATCCGAGCCCTTCAAGCATGACCTAAGAGTGTCCACTCTCATCTCTGACGATACTGGATACTGATGGCGAAGTCCGAACCCGAGATAACCACCATTAGGCAACACCTTGGGATCATTCACGAATTCGGCAAGGGCGGTTTTCAAGGATGGTTCAAAAGGGCCAAGTGCGGAGATCATAGTGGCTGATGGACTGTCCCCGCCAGACGCAAAGTAAAGTTTGTAACTCAACGTCAGGCGGTGACCAGATATGATTGAGCCAATCTCACGTTCGACCTCATTGAAGTACGCTGCATAACCGACAAGAGGGATTTGTGCTTCTGACAGCATCGTTGCAAAGTCGACACACCACTCTCTTTCGTTGTTACGTAGACTGTATATCCCTCCGGTATGCGGAGTCGGGAATACAATATCAAGGAATCCGAACATCTTGTCGCTGTTCGTGGCGCTCTTGTGTGGTCCGACAAAACTGCCCACACCTAAGCATAGCAAAAATTAGTTTCAATAAGTACGATGTGCGAACATTCGCCAACCATAGATATTCAATTCATATAATTCGAGTCTGATGTCCCGCCCAACGGTCATGTCCTCTAGCAATGACTGGCCCACTGCATCGACCAATCCAGTGTTTTCCAAGCTAAATTGAGTGGCAAATGCGGTAGCGTCTAACCTGCTGGCCCCGAGTTTCTTGGTAACTTCTCCGTGGTCATGACCATATACTGCAAGCTGACAAGCTTCATGCAAAGACTCAAGCTGGTCCTGCGTAGGGAACAGCAAATTGATTTTTCTAGATAGGTTTCAGTTCGTAGCCACCGGCGAACAATGTGTGGCATACCGTACACCGCTCGTCGCTGTGCTATAAAAGAGCGTAGATTGCTCGATAGGAATTTCGCAAGTTCCACTACAATATGGAGGACGGACATCTAGCGTTGCGCGGATGCGAGCCAGACCATCAGACATGGTATGAACTGCAGCGGATAGACAGCTCGGAATCTCTATTTTATCTTACCCTCATCGCATCAGAATCGAATTCAGGTTTGTATGAATAAGACATCACTATCAACGCAGGAAGCTGCAGATCGAAGCGCCTGAGGTAAAATGCACTACCGGTACATCACGATCACGTACTTGTATACTCCTTGACTCACACGCCTATAGTGACACCACATGAGTCAGTCCCTATCCTCTCAACACGTTGTCTTAAAGTCTGCTTTTCAAATATATAATTGCCCTTGCGCAATATCAGCATGTGAAGATGCGGAGTTTGAGATCGAGATCTAGCGGACGGGTTGCTTTCTGATCGTGATGTTGCAAGAAGTGAGTCAATTCCTGTAATCTAGACAGCCAACGAAGCGATCCAGAACGTCCAATAAACGCTTACGTCGGTCCTTTGTATCGAAGACAGTAGCATGATCCAAGTCAGGATCGAACAGCACTTCTAGTGTGTCCATAGCCCAGTATTCCGAAGCGGTTGGTTCCTCTGTTAAGTATTTTCTTACTTGCTCCGAGTTCACAATTTGATCCTTTCCGCTCAGCCATACAGCAACGGGTCTTCCCGCTAGTTCTTCTTTCCACAGTACGTTTTCAGACCAAAAGAAGTGCCGCGACAGGGTCCGCGAGATATCTGGGTCCCTGGACGTGAAATACCAAAGCTGTAACTCGTTGGCAGAACGAGCTTGTCGGTAGACAAAATTAAAGGCGACATCGGGAAGGTGGAGAAGAAATGGTATCGGGTCAACGAAAAGTATCGCTGCAATGCGAGAAGACAAAGGGGAGTGGAGCATCTGCGTAGTGACGACCGTCCCATAAGAGTGGGACAAGACAACAACACGATCAAGTCCGAGATCGTCCAGAATCTGGGATATAGCGGTGCAGGTGGCTGAGCTTGAGAGTGGAGGGGAGGTGATATGCATGCTGATGGAAAGGAATTCAATTGCCAAAATCCCAATATCCGGATGCAGAGCAATGAGCTCCTCGAAGAAAGACGTGTATGGGTATAAGCCAATCTGCAGAAATATTAGATTCATCCACATGAATCGCTCAAGAGCTCACTCCGATGCCGTGTATGAAAAGGACGGGCAGCTTCGTACTTGATCTATGAGGGCGATACCAGTACGGCAAATTGACTACCGGCGATCTTCGCGAGATGACACAACATGGGCGCATTGGAAATGACGCCACGTAGTCGCCGTCATCATAGTGGTCAAATCCCTGGCGCCAAAGTCTGAATGATGAAAAAAGATCTACCAAGCCCACGACCTGAATATCCAGTAGGTCGTCGAAGTTCAACATGTTCTAATGATTACTTACCGAATACCAGATCAATGGCCGGTGCAACATCGACACGCTGTCGATGGTGGGTCGCATGCATCGAGCCCCAGTGTTATATCCAGGGGCCAACTTTCTATCAATGATAACTTCTACCATCGAGAGATATTCCTCTAGTTCTTCCTCCCATTCCACTAGACAGGTGTCTCTTGTTGCAGAGAATAAAGCCCAGAGAAGCCAGTCCACAACGTTATCCCTCTTGAACTCCGCTGAAAAAAACCATCCGGAGAGGTAATCTGAGGCTATCAAATAGCTCGAACATCGTTGAAATAGCATCCGCCGATATTCGCGAGTGTGAATGGTGGGGTGCACTGCAGGCTAGAGGAGTAGCTTAAGACGTCATGCCTGCCAGAGATACAGACGAATCCATGCCTTCTGTAACAACCACCGTCTGGGCAGGTAGACCAATGTATAAAACAATATCTCCAATAAAGCGTACCCTCCCAATGATGTCTGCCATCCAATACCTGGTTGAGCAACGACGAGATATACAATGTACAGAAAGCTAATTGGTGCCACCAGACGAAGAAGTCCTATGCTGATGAGTATAAAGACATATTCAGGCAGACTTTTGCCAATCATTTGCCTTGGCTAACGAAAGTTTTGGAGACCTGGAAGGACAGGTTGAAGTTATTGAGTTCCGACTTTAACAGAGTATTTCCTTTGGTGACAAGTCTCATTGCCATCGTGTTATTTTCTCACGGTTACACTCATCAGCGGGTGTCGCCGAAAAGTTTCCCTTGCCTTCCACCATCATCCAACGGCGACGTCGACGAAATGGCAAAGAAAAAGAATAAGCAGGTGGGTATACCCCTGCTTTTTATACACGCTGATTAAAGAGGCTTTTAGATCATCCGCCCATGGTGCTGGTACTGTGAAAGGGAGTTTGAAGATGAGAAAGGTAACTTTTTCTAACCGACGACGTCTGGAAGATGGAATCTCATTCACACGCACTTATAGTCCTCATGCAACATCAAAAGGCCAAACATTTCAAATGCAACATGTGTCCTCGCCGGTTGAACACTGCTGGCGGTCTGGCCGTGCATATTCAACAAGTACATAAACTAGAACCAGAGAAGTGCTTCAAAGTCCATCCATATTTAGTTCGTTTTGTTGACTTCGTTTTGTTCAGCCTTCCACGGATTGAGAACGCTATGCCAGGACGTGATGGGTATGAAGTGGAGATTTTCGGAATGGAGGGCATTCCTGCACCTGATGTTGCAGACTATAAGCGCCGCAAGGAAATCGAACTTGGCTTAGCGGCAGGTTCTATATCTCAGCCTCAGCCTAAGAGACCTAAGATTGAAAAGAGGCCTTTATCGGAGGACGAACTCAAGGCTCAGTTAGAAGCCCACAAGGCCTTGATGGGTGGCAGCAGTGATAATCCTCCCGCTCTTCCTGCAGCTGACAATAGTGCCGGCGCGGTATATGGCGCTCCTCCACAAGCATATGCTGCCCCCCCTACTCCAGCTCCCAGCATTCCACCGCCAGGGATGCCTCCTTCTGGTATGGTACCAGGTGCGCCTCCATTTTTTCCGGGAGGGCCACCCCCTGCTGGCGCTTTACCACCATTTCCGCCATTCCCTGGTATGCCCGGTTTCCTTCCAGGGTAAATTGAGTTTTTTTCTGCAGTAAATCATGCGCTGATCTGTTATATAGGCATCCCCCTCCTGGCTTCCCGATGCCTCCTCCCGGTCTCATGCCCCCACCGGGTATGCTTCCCCCAGGTGCGCCACCTTTTCCTCCCGGAAGTGTTCGGCCACCATTCCCTCCGCCGCCTTCTTTTGTGCCCGCTGGTTCAACATCACCGTTCCCACCAGTTACACCAGGATTTGGACTTGGTGCTCCTCCGGTGCCATCGGCTGCGGCTATAGGGCCACCCGCTGCAACTGCAGCGCCACCTCCTTTGACGTTGCCAAATTCGGCCCTTGAACAGAAATATGTGCCTTTCAAGAAACCGACAGAACTCAAATATGCAGACCCGAATTTTTCCCCTGTAAGTTGATGTAATTTTTCCACATCCTTTCAACTAACGAGGTGGATTATAGGAAGAGAAACGGGCTTACACTAAAAAATACTATGTTGCTCGAGACTCTACGAATATGCCGCCATCTGGCATCGACTCTTCCGCGCTCGCGGCTGAAGAGACGAGAGGGAAGAAAAGGGCACGGGCAGAGGACTTCCTCTAGTGGTCAGGACTATACTTTGCGTTATGCTTGCTCCAATGACATCGAGGCAGATCGTCTTCTCGACAGCGCAGGCAGCCAAGGAAGAGGGCTATTCGATGGAGACTCACCAGTCCGTCCCATCCATCCACTTCTTTCCGCTCATATATTTTTGGCACTCATCACTCTTTATACTCATGTCACACTGCACAGCGCGATGTTTGCTGCGATTTCTTCCATCAAGCCATGCGGTGCGGACTTCTTCTTTGCCTTGAGTTTCTATATCGCCAGAACGTATTTTACTGTGTATTACGGTCGGTCTTTTCTCTTCTGTTATAATATTCTTGTTGCGCAAACGGTATGTCTATCGATGGTTGGTTTTACAGCGTGAATGGTATCTCGTACAAACATAATCACTTGACCCCACAAGGTGTCGCTGACGCTAGCACGAACGTGTACCATGAGGCATAAAACGTTGACAGTCTGATTCAAGCTGAGGCACTGTTCTGGAGTATGCTGTTGGTCACTGCGCTATACACTACAGCTATGCACCTGCTGATTGGGCGAATCATAGGTTGTACAAAGACTGGCTTGATACAAGCCTCAAGTTTGTTCGCACGTAAGAACCGTACGTCCTCCAACAGTTGGACATTACTTACACATGTAATTTCGAACGAGCAGGAACAGGCCGGTACCTGGTGTCATGCAGGAGATGTGGATAGCATACCAAAAGCTACATCATTTGTAAATTACACATGTGCTATGGCAGATCTCCAATATTACTATGCTCTAAAAGATCCAAGACCGACCGCGCCAATTTCGCCGCCTCCTTGTCGTCATCTATGTGTATCCGATGATGGCGTCCCCCAGGGCTCATGCTTACGCTGACGCCCGCAGTCCAGTCACATATGTGCCGCAGGGTCGAGGTAATCCCTGCTTCGGTGAGCTCGTGCTTTCGATGGATGTTGGACTGTACGAGGGAGAGGATACAGGAGATCAGGGGACAACGTGTGTCAGACTTGGCATCAGTCATGCAGTCGTGCATGGCGTGGATGATGTGTGCGTGCGCAAAGATGAAGTCCTGTTCTTCTCGCGAGCCGTTTGCGATGTTCGCCAAAAAGCATGCTGTCTGTTTGCCTAACGTGTTAGTGAAGATTGTCAAGCGGAATCAAGTTGAGGATTACATGATGGGTCACATCCTCGTTCGAGGATTCTAGGCCAGAAGTAATACAATTGGCGAGAGTCTCTGTATCGATAGATTCAAATACGTAGTCCACTCCTTCTTCGTCTTCTGCAAGGTTGCGCAGAATACCCATGGCTTGTTCTTGAATTTCAGGGTTGGAATCGTTGCATAGCCTGTGGAACAGACATTGAGATGGTCTATCAACAGCACAGAGGTTGAGACGGACATGATGAGCCGGGGCCAGCATAGATGTGTCATTACTGTCTGTCTTGTGCTGGGGTCGCTTGTCCGGAGGGTGTTCCTCATTGCCCACAAAGCACCGACCCTCATATTTACATCGTCAGAAGCAAGCAGTTGCATCAATCGCGGAAGGAGCCCTTGGTCCAATAGTTTCTGAGTAGTGAATCGCTCGGAAACAAGTCTTTGAAAGAAATGTCGGACGCACCGGCCTTAGCGGTGAGAAATCGTTCACCAAGTTGCAAATAGTATTCAAAGCTGCATATGTCACTCTTGGATCCTCGTCTTCCTTCTTAAAGATCGCAAAGAGCTCCATTCCAATTTTGCTGTCCACGATATTTGTGCGGATGATAGAAACCGCGCGACTAAGTGCACGTAGGCACGTGCATGCTGCGTGGCGGATACCAATGTTCTTGTGTGACAAGGAGACTTGTATCGTGGGGACGAGGTGGAGATCATCTGCAACTTCCCGGCGTATGTTATTGTCAAAGAGCGAGATTGCTGCGATCACGGTCAACGTCGCCTGTAATTAAAAATAGGTAAGCATATTCTGGTTAAAAGATGGCACTCACTTCTCTGAGGGCAAGAGTGCTCTCAGGCTCGTCTTCTTCCCATTCCGACGTCCTTTCGAGTGGAGTGATGCGCTTTGCCAATAAAACTACCTTTTCCAATGTTCCGCGCTCATAGACCTCTCGGCACAAATCTTTATCGTCTTTCACCAAATGATCTAATGCGAAATCAGATGACTGCTTGAGGCAAGAGTGATGCTCTCCTACACAAAGTGTAGCATGTTTTAATCTTGTTCTGTGGAGTTTCAGACGACGAAGAGAGCACCCGGTTAACCACATGAATAACGTTCAAAGCGGCAGAGTAATCCACC
This sequence comes from Suillus weaverae, assembly GCA_016767475.1. Classification (NCBI taxonomy): domain Eukaryota; kingdom Fungi; phylum Basidiomycota; class Agaricomycetes; order Boletales; family Suillaceae; genus Suillus; species Suillus weaverae. Next base: position 1,623,477 of record MU179298.1, read on the forward strand.
GATCCTGGATGGTGGCTTGCATTGGCTCGAAGAACGTGGGCAGCGCTGAAGGTGGTCAATATTGAATCAAGGGTCTGGTCAAATTAAGCACATACCACAGAGATGCAGTAAGCTGCACATCAGTCGATCTACTTTTCGTCAAATTTAATATGATGTTCAAGGGGGTGTCGACTCATGCCGGAACATCAAATTTGGTCCTGAACAAAGACTGACATTCGCGCTTACCTGCGTCAGGCCAGGCCCTTGTGAGCGTGTTTGCAACTACAGTATTGTCCATTGCTAAGGATGATATAGCGCAAAGCGCGGCTTCTTGTAACTGTGAGGCATCAGATTCACTCGCTTCTGATAAATGATGGAATGACCTTTATGTCCTTCTTTTGAAGGAAACTCATCAGAAGCCGGGCTACCCATCCACCTTGTCTAGCTGGTGAACTGGAATTTACCAATTCCTTTTTTTCCCAACCGCGTCTGCCCTTGATTTCTTTGGAGCGTTCAGTAGGAGGTAGCCATTCTATGACGGCGTTCCGATGAGCTTCAGAGCGGACAGCTGTGCCGATAAGCTGTGCAATAGCGATGTTTGTTTGTGATGAAGGATCGGCCAGGAGCGGGATAAATATATTGAGGCAATTGAACTTGAGTCCTGTTAACAAGACCACGCCTTGATTGAAGGAAATTGAGTCACCTCGAAAAGATAACTCAGTGCGACCTTGGCTTCACTCCGCAAATCGGGGCTCCATGTTCGAAGGCCAAGTTGGGATGGACCAACAACTTCCGCAATCGCCGTGGACAACACTCGTAAACCCCGCGCTAATGCAGATTTTAATTGCACAGGGTCGTGGGGTTTCATATTTGACAGCGCAAAGAGGAACGCATGAAGAGCATTCGCGTGGATCAAGCTAACTAGAGCAACCTCTGAACCTGGAATGAACTGTTGATATTTGAAATAATAGACTATCATATGAGCCATACCATAGGAGATAGACGCGATCACATGGGCGGATTCGATACGAATGTCGTCATGAGACCTTTGGGTATCCGAGTCAGCATAGGATGTTGGAGGGGACTTGAGGCAGTTGACAAGCCTAGCCCAATGACTATGAGCTCTGCATCGTGAATAAGGTTGTGTGACGTACAAATGAATGAGCGCCGTATCCTGAGCAAGGGCTAGTTTGGCGGCGGGATTGCCGATGACTGAGTTTTTCAATGTCTTGAGGGTGCTGGTAGTGATGGTTCGCACTGTCATCCGTTTAGACTGCGTTAATGTAACTAGTATGAGCGACTGATGGTGATATTGAAACAAAACCTCAGGCTACTGTTCAACTCAGGTTTAGTACTGCTTCCCCACACACTGAGCCCGGCTTCCGACTGTTAGATGCCGTTCTGGTCTCGGACCTGCCGATGCGGTGCCGCGCTTCATTGACATCGCTGTGTTGTGGCAAAAGTCTTGGATTCAAACCACCATTCACTTTCCATGGCGTCTACCCTGTCAGCTGAGAATTTATTACGCTCAGCGACGCAAGGATTTGATCACCTCTTTGCAAATGATATCAATGCAGCCCAGAAGACGTTTGAATCTGAGGACACTCCCTTCCACTTATTAGGACTTGGCGTCGTCGCATTTTTGCAGGCAGCCCTCGGTATGGAGGTTGGTTGATCACATAGTGTATCATCTCTAGCTACGACTGATTTTTGCAGATGGGTCTAATGGACGAAGCTACTCGCTGCCTTACAGCCTCGGAAGCAGGCGCCAAGAAACAAGCACGGGCGGCAAAATCGTTACCCTCAAACCATCGATTCGACGCTGGAATGGAGTGGGAAGTCATGCATGCCGATGCCGTCGTTCTGCTTGGCTTGACCCATGCACTGAGGTATGTTTGACCCTACAAATACATGCTCACTTCTTATGTTCGGTTACAGCGAGTCATACCGGGGCTATTTGCAGTGTGTGTGAGTCCTATTTCATATCTGTGTTCTCCTTGCAGCTAACGCTTTGAAGGTATGAACTTAACAGGCGAGTTTTGGAATCAAGATGTGCTATGTATGACTAATGTTAGAATAGTGCTCATTCCAAATTCAATAAGTGTGTTGTCATAAGTCATTCATGCACCGTACATGTTCATTGACTACCACCAGACTCTTCAAGACTGTTTACCCGAATGGTCTCCAGTCCTACGCAACTCCAGCGACAACCCCTCTACCATCGCGTAGAGGTTCTGATGGAAGCCTGCGTTCTTCAGTAATACAATCTAACCCAACCATTGCACCTAAGTCAGGCTTCTTCAGCAGGTGGTTCGCTCCATCGACTTCAATCGCCGCTCCTGGGACAATCACAAATCCGCCAAGTGGGCCCGTCGAGGAACTCGTATTGTCCGGAACTGCGTTTGGTACATTTTTTAAACCTCTGTGTTATTATACTGAATCCAAGGTTGTCAGGATATGGGTTATTTAACCTGGTGCTTTCTCTCCTACCTGCAAAGATTAGGTGTGTTGTTAACTGTGCGAGCAACATCCCCTTGACGCCGCTCTAGAAATGTGGTTGGCTTTTTTGGCTTCAATCACGATCGCATGCTAGCTCTACAGGCTCTTGCCGTTTCTGCCGCCAGGAGTGATATTCATTCCGTGTTTGCTGGGTACGTCTCCTCGGTAGTCTTTGACGCCCATTGTATTGACCAAACTAAAGGTTGGTTCTAATGACCTACCATGGAGTTGTTCTTCTTCTTTCCGGTTATCAGGCCGACGAGGCGCACATTATCAAGCAGTACAAGGCGATAGTTTCAAGGTCAGTAGTTTTTCCTTTCAGTTCATTCAATTAAGGTGTCGCAAAATCAGAGTAGATGGCCGATACCCTGATGGTTCCTTGTGGATCCTGAATAAGGTTTGTTTTACTCAACATCAATCCACTCATCCTCATCCACTGTCAGGCAAAGATACAGCGCATGACTCATGATACCGAAGGCGCGATTGAGACCTTGAGGGATGGCTTGAAGTCTGAGAGGAAAAAATCTTTCCCTCAGGCTGACACATTAGTATGTATCATGATTGTGACGGTGATTTTCCAGTTTCTGATCCACGTTTCTATCTCCAGCTCACATTCGAGTTGGCCTGGACGCTCCTTTCGCATCGTCGTTACGAGGAAACGGCAAAGCAGTTCCTGGACATCACTCAATTGAACAGCTGGTTCTCTATCGTTTTCTTCTTCACGTACCTTCGAACTAACCTATCAGTTACACAGGAGTCACGCGACATACTACTTCATTGCGGCTGGTGCGCCGATTCTTACATCTTTAAAGCATACTATTTACCATTGCCTTACTAGGCTGCTACTTTTCATTGAAAGATCACGATAGAGCTCAGAAGCTTTTAGACAAAATTCCCGGCCAGCTTGACAAACGGAAGCTTTCAGGTAGAGATATGCCCACGGAAGTCTTCATCAAGAAAAAGCGTTCGTCGTCCTCTGAATCAATTCTTTGATATTCAATGAACCTCACATTGGAATAGTGGCTTTCTATAAAAGAAAGCAAGCTCGCCTTGGAGGAGATGAGAATCGATTTGTAGAAGCTATCAAAATCAGTCCCGCAGAAGGTTTGTTTCACGGTGTGATTATTGTATGTTTTCTTACCGTTTTATTTGCAACAGAGATTGCTATTTGTGCGTATTTAACCCGATGAACAAACATTGACTTGATCTTACATAGTCTGGAATACCCACGCACGTATTGAGAGCTCCATCGCCATTGCGCATATCCAAGAGTGGTCCTCGCTGACCCCGGCTATCACTGATATCAAGAGCAAGTATCTGGCGACACCAGTTCTAAAGACCGAAAACGACGACCTCGATACTGTTGACGAGCTTGCAATACGCTCGCTCCTCCTCGGTATCGTCCACCGTACTCTCGCCGAGTATGCGGCTGCGCGCGCATTCCTCCTCGATGCACTAAAGAGAGCCCCTGATGTCGAGATCAGCTCATGGGTTGGGGGTGTCTCTGCTTTCGAGCTCGCTGTGCTCGATTTGAAAGAGGCGGATGTGAAGACTGCAGACATGAAGCCGGAGGAAGCCATGGCGATGTGGGAAGGCGTGCTCGCGGGCGCCAGCGAAAAACTAGACCAAGCATACGCAATGTCCACAAAGCAGACGGACCTGTCGTCTAGGCTTGATAGCCGAATTGTGATGCTCAGGGATGAGATTTTCGACAAGCGTGGATTGCTTGGACTTCCTGCATGAGACAGCACAGCGTTGTACAATACACATACACTATCGATGTTTTATTATATTCATTTTGTGTTCTGCACTTAGTGTTTATGTATCGTGATACTTAAATTCCCTCAAGTGACCTCCGACTCCGTCGTCGCGATCGTTTCACATACCTCCATCCCAACGTCCATAACACAGAAACTAAAGCAAATGGAGGGAAAAGCCAACTGAGCCTCCACGACCACCCAGTTGTCCGTTCTAGCTTCACAATACACAAACGAACTTGCTGTTCCAGATCCTGCAAGGAGCCAGAATTATCAAGGACGATATCGGCATACCCTACTTTCTGCGCTATAGGAAGCTGCGAATTAAGGCGTGCTGAAGCATCTTCACGGGACGAATTGTCGCGCGTCATGAGCCTCTGCAGCTGAATGTCTGCTGAACTACGATGGGTCGTAGCTGTGGATGAGAACCAAAGGTATCAGAGAGGAACGTACCAATACACCACGACGACTTTCCCCATCCATTTCCACAGTCCCCCTTCTATCAGAAGAGGGACGTCCACGACACATAATTTCTCTCCTCTCAACCAGCACCAAAACACATTCCAAAGAATAGCACGCGAAACAGCAGGATGGATGATAGAATTCAATTTCTTCCGTTTCACCTCGCTATTGAAGACAATAGCACCGAGCTTTCTTCTGTCGAGGGTGCCATCTGGGAGCAGCACCTCAGAGCCAAAGTGTGCGACGATCTGAGTGAGCCCTTTTGTTCCGGGTTGCACTGCCTCCCGTGCGAGGACGTCCGCGTCGATGACGGGTATCTGTCGGGACTTGAGGAGGCTAGACACAGTTGATTTGCCCGTTGCGATACCCCCGGTGAGACCGACAACTGAGATTCGTTCAGAAATCAGCGGGGACATTCGTATGGAGAACAAATACCCAACATTGTAGACCCTCGCTAGTAAGGTGTTTAGGTGACCGCTCTTGAAGCTTTGAAGCTCGAGCCTAGGCCTGAAATCCGAATGACGACGAAGTCTGTCGAAGGAACTTGTGCTTCGCCACGTGACGTCCGCTTGCTGGAGCTCTCACTTAGTACAGACTGATCGTACAACAAACAGTACACTAATTCTTTTGGCATCAAGACGATTGACCGAATCACCGCCTCCATGCAACTGCCACCAGATCTTGAAGACATCAGCAACTGATTTATATCTAGGGTACATACTCAGACTACTTCCCGAAATGTTCTCGAGAATCTACCGCACGATTCCAAATGACGTATCGTCATATCACAGGGTATCATCACAGCAAGCAAGCAGAGCTTTGCGCCGAGCAATCGGCTCTTCCAGCTGTAGGCTCCAAACTTTGAAATTTGAGGACATCTGAATCGTGACACGAAGCTCGTCTGACCGGCCATCGCCGTAGTTCAGTGGGTTCTGCTTCGCAATTTTGAAGTGACAGCTGCGCGCTCCAAGGCTCCAACAGAATTCTAGAAAACCATGAGTAAAGCTCGAACTTGGCCTTGTTAAGTTAAATATGAATTTACGGCGCGAGTCCGCCACGGCACAACTCAACTGGATTATATCCGAAGGACGGGTAGTAGGCCACCTTCCTGAACAACTCCAGCTTCCATCAAGCGGCGATCAACGAGCGAACCTGGAAATTTGTTGTCTAAGACCAGGCTTGGCGCCTGGGTTCGAGGTATCATTGGTCTCTAAGACGTGCAGATGAGCCATGCGCATGCAAAACATGACTCTTACGATAGTTATCGGTCAAAGTGAAGTTCTACACGTGTCTCGACTCCACAAGTTGCATCACATTTCGAGCATAAAGCCACAGAAAATGTCTATAAGCTGGCGTATGGAATCATGTCAAGCCTCTCCGTTCACGCGATGGCCGCTTCGTACACTAGACACGGTCGAATCAAATAGTCGGCTTCGGCCCTCAGCGTTAGAATACAACAATGAGCCTATACCACGGAAAATCGGTAGACTCGAAGATCTCCTCGGATTCCGTTGAGATTCATCTGTCTCCATGCCATGATCAGTGATAACCAGTGATTGTAACAGGGTGTCGTGTCATGCAATACTGTGTATCATTGCTTACCAGTACCCGTGGCTGACTTGGTAGTTCTCGAAGGTACCTGAGATTCGGGCCCGACCTCATAATGGTGTGATTTCTTGAAGGGCGATGTGAATAAAATACTAAACATGATGAGGGTGCATGATAGACGAGGCCTGTGAGCGATGCGGTACTCGCTCGACATGCCGGTGAGAAATCTGAACCATACCAAGCGACATGCGTGGGTAATTTGTTCCCTGTAAGAGCAAGACATTATTCATCGGTGAGGACATTCTCCCCGCAATGGTGAACACCACCGTAAATTGTTTCTAAGCTGACCGCTATGCGCTGATCGAGCTCCTTTACCAAGCAAGCGAGCAAAGGGTATATAAATTCGTCTCACACGTCATCTCTTCTATCCGAGATTTACAATCCACTGTTGCCCATCATAGTTAACCTCACCAACTTATTCTTCCTGTCTCTTATCCCAGTTCTCAAGCTCTCACCAAAGATGGCCTTGAACATGACATCTCGGAATGTCGTAAAGAAGGTGCTGGCTGTTGAGACAGCCGAGGTGTGTCCATTTCATCGACTCTTAATCTCCAATGGGCTCCATATCCAATCAACAGGGTGCTGGAGCACTCGTGCGACGGTCCATCGGAAGCGCGAGCTTGCGCAATTTGACGCCTTTTTTGTTGCTGGATCACTTCCATGTCTCCCAGGGTGCCGTAAGTTGATTTACTGCGTGGGCGCAATGCATATCATACAAATCATTTATACAGGGGTTCCCCGACCATCCCCATCGTGGCCAGGCAACCGTAACGTATATGCTGGAAGGGTGAGCAATTTGGCATGTACTACGGGCGTAATGTGATGTTTTGTAAAGATCAAGTCGCCATGAGGATTCCGCAGGACATTCGGGTATGCCTGTTTCTGTCGATTTATCTGTTACGCGTTGTGACATACAATTTCACAGGGACCATTGAGACCGGCGGTGTTCAATGGATGTGTGCCGTTAGTGAACAGAACTTATTTTTTATGCGCCGTCAATCTCAATTGCCCCGTCACACAGGGAAAGGGGATCATTCACGCGGAGATGCCCGTGCATGGAAAGAACGTGCCGGAACCTCGAGGGTTACAGCTTTGGGTGGACCTACCAAAGAACGTTAGTCCCATGCGTGTACTACTGCGTGATCATATAATTTACGAACGTGCTACAGGTCAAGATGACGGTAAGTCCAGCAGGGCGTTGAGGATGTAGCCTTAATCATCACATTTGAAATAGGAGCCGTCATATCAAGAACTCGACCCTGAGGCGTATGTCGTTTGTAATATGTGCTTTGAGAGCTTGCTTCTCTAACCCTTGATTCTCCAGAATTCCAGTTGCGTATCCTGAAGGCAAAGATGGCAACATCAGCATCAAAGTCATTAGTGGAAAGAGCCATGGCGTCGAATCACCTGTGCGACCCCTTGGTGGGTGTTGGTACTTTCACGTGATGATGAAGAACGGCGCAACCATGTTCCAGGACATTCGTGTGTATTCTTTGATAACTACACTTGAAGTTCGTTGACACTGTCGACAGCTGCCGGTTGGACAGCATTCGTTTATAGTATGTTGGCCGAATACCCTGGCTCTATCAAGGGCTGATCTTTCACCTTAGTTTTGAAGGGCGCAGTGAGCGTCGGTGAAAACGGTCCTGTCAATGACGCTTTCCACACTCTCGTTCTTTCTAACGAGAACGGAGAGACTGGTGTGCAACTAACAGCTGCAACCGACGACACTTCGTTTGTTGTGGTAAGTACACTGTTTTCATAGAGGACCATTCCTAAGTTTTTTTTCGGGAAAAGATCGCTGGGGAGCCTCTCGATCAGACTGTTTTCCAGTACGGTCCTTTCGTCATGACGAACCAGGAGGAAATCCAGAGGACACTGATGGACTGTGAGTATTTCGCTGGAATGTTTGATAAGGTGCTCAAAGAATGATATCCAGACCGAACGGGTCGTAACGGATTCGAGAAAGCGCACACGTGGAAGAGTAAGATTGGGAATATGTGAGAACCCCCGCACGCATGATGGTGTTCTTGTTCTACGAAGAGTAAGCTCCTTTGCTATAATATTTCATGATTATGTTGACGCACGTTGGCAGTTCTTTCTAAAGGTTTCTTGCGAATGAATAATACTCAGTCTGATTTGTAGAGATACTTATTTTCATAGAGAGTGCGTCACCCTCTAATATTAATCGATTTGATATCATGTCATATCATAACCAAAGCTCGTATTGGCTCGATAGCTGTAAGGGAAATTTTAATTTCATTACAACCGTAGTATACGCAATCGAAGGCGCGCCGAGCGGTGTCTCGTGTAGGGCGCCCGAGATTGCCCATAGAACCGCCAGTATGTCGGATGCGCCACAACAAGTGTGCATTTCATACAAATTCAGGGGAAACTCTGAATCGGTCAAATTGGTTCCTACTAGGCTGCCTTCAGCTAACGATCGGAGTATCCTAATGCCACGGCGCCCTCTGAAGATCTGAGGGTTCAATTTCCGCGTGCTCCCTCCGACGCTGACGGCGCAGGATCTGCATGTTCTAATCCCTCGAACGAGCAAGCTGCTCTTCCGATAGTCAATACGAGTACCTTAAATGTGTTTGTACTGATCAAGGACCAGGAGAACAGCATGTCCAATGCCGCTCCCCATACTAGGCAGCTACAGGCGCACAATTACTGGGGTATCGGAGGCTGCCAGTGACCTAGAAGCTCGAGCACGGCGCACGAAGATATTCTGGTACTATGTAGGCGCTCAGGGTTCAAAAGGGACTCTCAGCTGTTCCGATTCGCCTTGGCGGGCGTGCAGATCTACGCTGATGTGAACGCGCGGTAACCCTGATACAGAAAGTTCACCAAATAAACTTGCAAGGAGGCAGTCAAGTGCACTATTACGATCTGTAGAATATCATTCAAGATCTTCCATCCGGATAAATGACTGACCGCGGTCGCTTCTGGCTCCGAATTATTGAAGAGATCTTGCACGTTTCCCATCAGGGTTGCTGGGTCGTTATATCCAGGCCTGAAAAATTCCATAGCACAACCCACCCATCTTTCCTATTGTTTTCTGGCCTCTTGGAATCTGCTAGTCACGAGCTTCAGTTCAACATTCCTTTCAAGTTTCAGTAAAATTGACTATCGTGTAGCACAGAGTTCCACTTACTGGCGGATTTGGACTCGGAAGTGATTGGAACACGGATGGACTCGCGGCCTACAAAGGTAGTTGAACAAAGCCGCAACGCCTTTATTTGGGGGCAAGCTCCCTGCACCGGCCACACCTCCTGTTGTAGAACCGGTTGGTTTCATAGACAAGGAGGCACGTGTGCATACCCCGAGGTACCGTCGCTAGCGCTGATTAACACCCTGAGAAACTCTGCCAGATTTTACGGGCGTTAGGTTGTCAGACGACAGAAACAATACCAATGACCAACCGCAGGATCTCGACACAACGAGTCAGGTTCCTTGAGCCAATGGCAACTCGTCCATTCGCTGATACTTTCTTTTTCTTTTGGCCGGGAGCCTTTAAATTTAGAATGTAACACTTTGGCCACCCTCACTCGTTCAACCTTTCCAACTAGATAGGGAACATGTGACTTCTGTACGCATTCATGGTTAGTATTCTTGTGGTGTAAATTAACTCGACTTTCGTACCATGAACAAACATACGCAAACTTGCAAACGACAGTGGAAGAAGTCGGCAAGGTGAGACAGGGTGAGATTCCTCCTGATTGAGAGGGGCCCGGTGATAATCATAGCCCAGTTCAATCCCATCTTAGATTGCGCGCTTGTTCCTGGTGACAAAATTGTACAAAAGCAGCGGTGACCACATAAGTGACACGCACCATAGTCGTCGAGAAATATTTGTTGGAATCTAGGCAGTCCAGATGACGAGTGTGGCTTGGCAGTGACACGAAAATGAAAACAATCGATTCACAGAAGCTTTCACAGATCATAATCATCTTCCACATTCCGTCATCCTCAGCGCCTCGCATCGATTATACGTTCCATGTTGTTTGGTAACGCACGTTTGACCTTGATTAGCGTTCATGGTTGCAAGTTGGTATGATGGCATCAACGCGTCATTTCCGATGGCCGATTGGCCCTCGCTCAGGAGGGAATAATAGTTGCATGCGCAGTATTGGCAATTACAGCAGTGTGAACTGCCCAAGATGCTGCAAGGGATGCAGATTGATCGACTTCTGATGTTTTGACCTTTTCGTAAGAGCCTCGAAGCGGAGTGTTGATAAGAAGACAATTGCGAATGGTGCTAAGGTAATGCTGCGAACCCCACGGTGGACATGAGCATCGGTCCTGGCAATGTACAAAAGCCGACAATACTACGAACCTGGAAGGTAAGATCTTGATGTTGTGGCATGAGTATGTACGCGTGACATGGCATGTAGGTTACGATAAGGCAAAGCCGCAGGTGCCTGAACGTCGATGATTATGAAAAACTTAACAAACGCGTGGATTGATGGGCCCCCATCGATATCGTATTCCGGGCGCCGCTATTTTCGGTTCCTTCATCAGCAGTTGCGGCAGCCCGCACAATGTTGGAACTTTTCAGAAAACTCCAAGTACTAGTAACAGCTGGCCATCGAGCCAAGGGTTCCGATGGGCATACGATACAGGATTTCGAAGTTAATATAGAGAACCAAAGGCCACGAAGAGTAGCCAAGTCGAACCTAGAACCGCCAAGTCGTGACTGCGGGTCAGTGATGTGGCACGATAGCTGGCCAATAATTAACTTTGTAATGACGTGATGATTCATGCATGGACAAGCCCACCACAGCCTAGTGCATCGGAGGCCCTTCAATTTCATGCTAGAATAACTTGTGCTTGGTGGATATAGTGGAGATGAATTTAGCAGCTGTGGCCTGCCAGTCATGGGCGCGTACTTTTCAAACGTGTGCGCTGTGATTCTGAAGCGCTGACTCCCTTATCTCAAAATGGAAATAAATGATCTTTCATAAAAAGCTGTTCAAACTTCTCGTTTTGTTCCCCGGAAAACGCCAGTACTAGTTTATACCGCTTTCGCCCAGCCACATCCACGATATTAGTAACCACCAAGGGCCAACTATTATATATAAACCACAGAGCCTCTCCGCCTTTCCTTATAACTTGTTCACAACACTCTCCTTGAACGCAGTCATCTGTACCATACTCAGCTTTCATGGATCGCTTCTTCGCCCCAAACACTTCAGAGGCATTGGCCCACACCCATTTAACGTATGTTCAGTTCCTTTTTCAGGTTCTAACATAACCTGATCTCTGTGGCATGCCAGTGAAAATTGGTTCACCTGGGACCAAGACCATCCTTCATTCAACGAGACCCTCGTTGCAGGATGTGCATCCTACCAAGCATTCACGCGTTACCTCTCAGGTTCCGACCTATTCATCGTGCCTCGGTCCCATCGCGAACTCGAAGGTGTTTTGTAAGCATCCTTTGTTCTCGGAACTTTACCCTCTCTCATTCACTTACCTGTCAGGCGACGTTACGCGTATGATAGCATACACAACGCCATAGCGGTGTCACGGCAAACCCTTCAAAGAGGTGGATACAGCCGAGTTAGTAGAGCGCCATTTGTAATCGATTCCTTAGCTGACCCATTTTGCCTAGACATGCTCCCTCGCAGAAAAGTCAATTCGCGACGTACTAAATACGAATGACAATGCAACCGTCCTCCTCAATTTGCATGTGCCACAACCCGAGACTTTCACAGGACAGGACGTGTCCCTGCCTAATTCAAATACCCGCATCAGGACCTAATGTCATTCTCATCGCATCAGCTCGTTTCGTTCAACCTTTATCCTCGGCTCCCCACTGATATTTTTTCCACTGTGGCTTGTTGGGATCTTGTTTTCGTTATCCTCTTGATCTGATTATCTATAATCGCATCTGTAACATTCCCCGCAACGAACTACCTTTACGCACTCTGTATGTACTACCGCAATTTAATCATTTCTTGATTCAATTCATTGTTTTGAACTTCGATGAGTTTGTCATTAGGGGATCCAACCAACACATCGTGCACTATTATATAACACCGTCTCGTTTGACATACCAGGTACAGGGAGTGCATTCATATCTACGGCGTGTTAATTTTGTTCGTACATCATGATTCCCCGCACTGACCAACAGATCGACTGCACTCGGTACTCCGCAATTACTCCCGCAACCGACTATTTTTTGGTCGCCAACCAACAATGTAACCGTTTGCTGACGCCTGTGCGAAAGCAGCGGTCAAATAGATGCCTCGGAAGGGCGTGCGGCAAACAAGGAAATGTATTTTTATAGAGTGCGAGAGGTTTAGCCCTGCTAAATGGATCTTTTCGAGACTAGCATTACCTGTGAGCTTGCCATTGCCATCGGCAGTTACTAGTACTAGTTATGCGTGACGGCTCTAGGGGCATGGTTGAAAATCTCCAAGCTGTACGGCACGGTGACGTCGGCACCTCGCACGTATTGGCAAGCTTGGATTTAGATCTGCCAACGTTTGAACGGGGATTATGTAATATCAAATATCAGCTAGCACTTCATCTACAAAAGAGAACACACATCCCGTAGATACTGCGGGGCGATACATAGATACCCAAACTAGATGCACACGTTTATCGACTAGCTCATATATCCGCCGTATCAGTCTGCAAATATGGTTATCTCCATCAACTGCAAGCATAGAACCTAGTTCCTGCTCGAATGGGCATATGAGATGACAACGGACATGTCGTTTGAATGAGAACAGCTGGGCGCCATACGCCATCAGTGTTGCAAGATAACGTTGGTGAGACTTCCCCGTGCTGACCTTATCAAACCTTTCCGTTATGTGCAACATGACAGACACGTTCCAGGAAATTATCCAGCTCGAGCAATACTGAATGGTCGCTATCTGTCGTTATGCGAGGGCCACCCTGAATTTGTCACAGTCGCCGTTGGGCAGATTTACACAAATGTAGGTGAATACTAAACGTAGCATGGTGAGTTTGGTTGTTACGAACACCGGTCACCAAACACAGACGGATAGCACTGTGCTCACAACACATCCGCAAGTCTCTGCCATCTCGATATCTTACCCTCTCGCGCCTTTTCCCTCAATATAAATTGTTCCTCTTCCTCGTCAATTTCCCGTTTGCCTGTGATCAGATCAACCTTGGACGATGGTATAACCCGGGTCCGGTAACGAAGTTTGTACCCAAGCCAGAATATAAAAAACAACGGCACTGGGAGGTAGGACCTATATCAAAGACTGTGAAGGAACCCTGACTCTGGGAACGTGAATGTGAATATCCTCACGTGATGAACAGTCCAGGCGTAAAGGGCAGGAAAGTGTCGAATCCTGCAAAACACGTTATTTCATTAGCTTCATTTCAATGTAACTGAATACGGCAGGCTACCTTTGAAGAGTAGAATTATTCCAGTTGAAATCAGAACGAACCAAGACCCCAGCGGTTGACCCGGTCCCTTATACGGCAGACTATCGCGCGAGACGCCTTGAGCCTTGAGCGCCTGCATAAAGCGTCTACACCAGTTCACGCGATAGTTCCCGAAGAGGAACGACTACTCACATGTGACTATAAGCGATTGTCATCCAGGTGATGGCCCCAAACGCAGAAAGGAGATTGACCCCATATGCGAACACTGGTGCCAGTATGAATCGATGTGAGGTCACTTGCTAGATAGAGCTCACCCGTAGCGCTTGAAGTGCTCGCGTTCAGGAACGTTAAGCAGGTGAATAACGACACAACGAGCAGAGACACCCAAGGAAGACCTCTTTTATTTACTTTCGCGAATATCTGGGGCGCCTTTCGTTCTATCGCAAGACCATAGAGTGTCCGGGACGCTATGTATAGATCACTATTGGCAGCACTGATAGTAAACAGGAGAATCATCGCATTGATGACATGGTTGAGTCCTTTGATTCCGACCAGAGTTACGCCTGAACGGAATGAGATTGGTTCTATGGATCAGGAGTCCCGCAATGACCCACCAACAACGAATGGTGATGCTGCTGCCCCTGCATGCGAGCTATTGGCAACCAATAGTTGCTAGAAGTAGATAGATTGAAGGTACTATATCAGTTGTCTCCTGATAAGCTTACTTACAGTGCTGGTGCTCGGCACGATAAGACTAATCGCAAACACGCATCCAATATAGAACACGAAGATACGAACAAATGTCGACTTGATAGCTCTGGGAATCGTTTTCCTCGGGTTCTGTGCCTCTCCGGCCGTAACCGCAACCAATTCACTGCCAATGTATGCAAACAACGCAGTGGTTAACGTGCTCCAGAATCCAAGAAAGACCGCGAATTGCTCATTGTGCACCTGGTGGACAAGGTAGCTGCCCATGGGTCCGTTTGGTTGCCGCCAGTATCGGAATCCAATGCGATCATGTCTTGGGTTTCCTCCGAGGTCGACGATGATGCCAAGAAGAATCAAGCCCATGAGGGATACGACCTTGAGGCCGCTCATCCAAAACTCCAATTCCCCAAAGAATTGTATACCAAGCAAGTTCATTATAACCACTGGAGATATCAATAGGCGGCACAAAAAGACATTGACTCAACTCACCGAGGGCGATATACAATGCTACAAGTCCACTAGAATGAGATTTAACCAATGTGTTGGATAGCGTTCGTACCTGCCCAGACCTCGATGGGCACCGAGAGTGTCCAATATTGCATCACAATGCCGGCTGCATTGATGTTACTCGCAGGAGCAATGAGGTACTTAATAAGGTATATCCAGCCTAGTGCGAAACCAAGAGCTGGATCCACAAAACGCGTTGCATACCCTGCAAAACCCCTCTTATGTGGGAGATACGCAGTCATCTCCCCCAGGGCCGCAAGAGTCAGGAAACAAATGAGACCGACGAACAGGAAACCGAGACAAAGACCGAGGGGACCACCTCGAACCAACGCAGTTCCGGAGCTCATGATCAAACCTGTGCCGATAGTCCCACCTAGCTGCGTCTCAGTTAGTAAATATGATAAGTAAGCGAAAAGCGGGCAACCGACTGCTATCATGGACATTTGGCGGGCCTTGAGCCCACGGTGCAGCGTGCCATCATGTGGGTCTCGTAGATCCTCCGCATGATAAAACTTCTCGTCTACGTGCTCAGTAGCAGACCCACTCAGGCGGCTGCTGGTCATGATCTCGAGAGCGGGAATAACTGCAAAAGATGATAAAAATCATGCCAATATATTACATCTCCCGTAATCTCCTTGCGTACAAATTTTCACATTCTGTTGGAGGGTATACGACTAAAATAGCCAGGTATACACGTGGTCACTGGTCAGGTGCGCCGGTCGATAACAAAGCATCGCAAGATATGAGGAAATACACATACATGGATCACAGTTTATGCCTGATTTCCTTCTTGGCAATTTTGCTGAAACGCTCATTAGGTATTCCACTGCTAAATCTGTCCGCTTGAGCATAACTCTCTCGCAGATTCACAGCGTGGAAGTCGTTCTTATCGTTCAAACCAGCTTTGATGAGGGTTTTGATGGCGAAGATAGAGGCAGGCACTAGACCATCAAGTTCCTTCTTAAGATGTTGGTGAACTGCAGAGTGGAATTCTTCTGTTGATTTCGATGGAAAAATCTTACTAAATCATTATCAACATGAGGTAGGAAAAGTCGTATGCGGGAACACACACTTGATGAATCCGCATTCGAGCATCTCTGATGCGCTTATCTTCTTGTTAAGAATAAGGACCTCATTTGCCTTGGCGATTCCCACTTGACGATATCGTGAGAAAAGGTCATACCACAGTGAATTCACTTACTGCGGTTGACAAACGAAACACTAGCTCCTCCTTCCACTGCAATGCCTGTGAGGATGCAGATCTTCAGCATGTATCGGAGAAAACAATCAAACGCGCGTACCCAGGAATGGGAAGCCGACATTCAACCAAGCTTGTGGTACGGCGTATATGAAATCAAAGTTGCCAAGAAAAGCTGCGAGGACCTATGAGAGATGGTGCGTGTAGCATCTATGATGAACGTACCAGCTGCTATGCCTAATTTCAAGGTCGTCACTTAGCCCGTTTGCAAGACATTTAGAAAAGAAGTTGCACACCCATCACCGGGCCATTTAGTGCTGCAACAAGAATTTTGCTGTGACTATAAATCTTTCATGGTAGGAATAGTCGGTCGACGACACTATGGAAAAGTAAGTGTTGCAACGTACTGCGTGTGTGCAATCCGTGTTCGCAGCCACAACTCCATGGATGAGGCAATCTCTCATCGAGCGTTGAGTCGGAGTATTCGGAGCGTCACGGTTCGTGCCTGTTTGCTTCACGTCTGTGCCACTTTCCAAAACAGTGAGCACTATAAGCAACGAAACGCTTGCTCTGTAGACTGCAGACTTACGCACAGAACCACTTCCCATTTGCTGTGTAAAGATAAGTTGGTGTAAGAAACTACTGCCACCAATTTGAAAGCTTGCTTGCCTTGCCATACAGTTGCTACTACATCTTCTCTTTTATCGATGGCCCGTAGAGAGTTGGCAAATTCGCCATAGTCTGTAAGTCAATAGTTGCTCAGTCAACGTAGCTTGCCCAAGCACACCGCAAACCTTCCGGTGTCAGCGCATTTAGACGGTGAGGTTCATTCAAAGTTATCGTCGCGATGCCCTCAGAGACGTTCACCGAGATTTTACTTGCAGGCATGGTTAAGATGGTGTCCAAGAAGGCGAGGAATATCACAAGGGGATGACCTCGACTGCGCTATATAAATAGTGTGCTTTGTTTTACACATGACACTTTGGAATGAATAACCGGTTATAACCGGTTTCGGTTCGACATAAGTCCATTGGCTCAAGTTACTAACGTATTCGAGGTCTCATGAATATAATTTGCATAAACTTTTACTCTCGTACAACCTCGAGGCCAGCGAACTTTACAAATCATTGATGCAACGAAGAAACAACTGACTTCATTCTGTTCGGTTTCACTACTACATACCGTCGGCCTACAGGAAACTTTATTGGCAGCACTCATAATCCGATGCAGAAGCTTGACGGGCAGGCTGCGAAGGGTTCCTCTGACACAGCGCTGCACTCACGTATTTGAACCGCATAGGCATGGTCGGTGACTTGACTTGAGCTGCAAGTTTGAGAGATCTTACAAAAATCATCGATGAACGACTATCTTCATTATATTTGGTCTGCCTAAGGTAGATGTCAGGGAAACGTTCAAGCCATAGTCACTAATAGTCTTGCCTAAGCAGGAAGACGCTCGTTCCTTTTGTGTTGATGTCTGAGCTACTTGCCACCGCAGACACGGTCAAGGTGTGGAAAGGTATACTGAGCCCAGTCAATCTGTGATCAATGAGGCAGATGATGGGCCAGGGCTACTCAGATGTCTAGGATAAACATCGCTGCAGACGTTGAGTCGCTCAAAGTCAATGCTTTAAAGTACGACGTTGAATATAAGCAGGGTAAAGGATTGAATCGGGTGACCCCCCACTGCTGATAATATTACACCCCCATTCTAAATTACCTAATTATCCACTCGTGTCTTCGACCCAACCTCCGACGACAAGTCTCCAAGTTTGAAGCTCGAAGCGCTTTCGAAAGTCCTTTCGCTTAATTCTCAGGTGTATTCGAGAATTCGCGCAGAATGCCTACTGCAGTCAACGGTATAGCTACCAACTCAAATGCCAGCGGAAAGGCCATTAAATCCAAAAACCAGCTTCGGCGAGCAAAGGCAAAAGAAAAGAAAGTCCTTGCCGCTCAAACGACACCTGTGCGTTTCACACTTCAGTCTGAATTCGAAACAGTGAATTTATGGAATTGAATTATGACTGCAGGAACTCAATGGGAACTCTGACACGGTGAAGCAAGAGGAGGATGGGCCTTTTGGCAATGTCGAGTACGTGATTGAGCAGCTGGATGTCAAAGATCCAGCTCTTGTGGTCTTCTCCGACATTTTTGCACGTTTCCAGGCTCCTCAGGACTATGCAGAGGTGCGTCATATAATGTCCACCCACCTCCACTCCTTAGTTCACGCAATATCTAGGCAAAGGATTCGGAACCCACAAAAGGGGAGGTCATCTACTCAGACGATGACATGGAATCAGATGCTGGTTCAGACGCAGAGGAGAAGAAACCACTTTCGAAAAAGAAGCAACGCAAGATGGCCCGTTTGACGATTGCAGAACTTAAGCAGCTGGTGGCGAAACCCGAGGCAGTCGAATGGACGGACCCTTCAGCCGCTGACCCAAGATTGCTACTCCATCTCAAAAGTTACCGCAATACTGCTCCTGTTCCTGCGCACTGGAGCGCAAAACGAGATTACCTGCAAGGGAAACGTGGTATCGAGAAGCCACCATTCCAGCTCCCTTCGTATATAGCAGATACGGGTATCGCGACAATGAGAGACGCAGTCAAAGAGAAGGAGGCTAACATGTCGTTAAAAGCCAAAACTCGTGAGCGGGTGCAGCCGAAGATGGGCAAGGTCGACATCGACTATCAAAAGCTACACGACGCCTTCTTCAAGTTTGCAACAAAGCCAGTGGTTACTGGCTTTGGTGAGATGTAAAACGTTTGATTCTTTCATTCCACTTTCGCTTATACTTTTGCTTGCCAGGTACTATGAGGGAAAGGAGTTTGAAACGTCGCTGAAAGAGAAACGACCGGGAGATTTGTCGCCAGAGCTTGTTGAAGCGCTATCGATTCCGCCACTTGCACCTCCACCTTGGTTAATTAGCATGCAAAGATTCGGCCCTCCTCCGAGCTACCCGACTTTACGGATTCCTGGTCTCAATGCACCGATACCCGAGGGGTGAGTGGATCACATTTGGACGAGCTTGAAGTCATTGATCACATCTTAAGCGCTCAATGGGGTTTCCATCCCGGTGGATGGGGTAAGCCACCGTTGGACGAGTATAATCGCCCGCTCTACGGTGATGTGTTTGGTGTGTTGCCGAAAGTCACTGATACGAACGTACGTGAAGTTTCATCATATACCTTTCCCTTACACTATTCTTCACAGATTGGTGAGCCAATTGATAAGAATACGTGGGGAGAGCTAGAGCCGGAGGAAGGCAAGTTCCTGTCTATCATTCGTATTGTCGCAAATGCTGAGAGAACCTGCAGAGGAGGAGGAAGAAGAGGAAGAGGAGGACGAGGAGGAGGACGAAGAAGAAACTACGGAAGGAGCACCAGTCGATGGCCTTCAAACACCTTCCGGCCTGGAAACGCCATCCGGCATGGCCAGCGTTGTCTCCACCGTCGCCGGGGGACTTGAGACACCCGACTTCTTGGAGCTGCGGAAGACGTCGTCCAGACATCCATCAGACGCCTCGGAGAGTGGACCACGGTCACTGTATCAGGTTGTACCGGAGAAACAAACCTCCGTGCGCGGGCTCATGGGTAGTGAACGTGGGTATGACGTCAGTCAAGTTACCAATCCGCAAAACCTTCCCGTGCTTGGGGAGGAGCGAGGAACGAAGGTATGTCAAAATAGATTTTTAAAAATATTTCCAGTGATATTGATCACTGTTATAGCGTAAGGCAAATGGTGTCGATATTTCTATTGATGCAGGCGAGATGGAAGGCATGACGGAGGATGAACTACGGCGAAAGTACGAGCAACATTCACGAGGTTCGGCAGGAGTGGCGGGATCGAAAGAAGACTTCTCAGATATGGTGGCGAAGGAGATGGCAAAGAAGAAGCAAAAGATGGATCGCGAGCGGGATGCAAAGAAAGGCAAGGAATTTAAATTTTAATCCTGCTTCCAGTGTTTGCGCTATTCCTTGTACATTTGTTGTTTTCCTGCGGGCTTGTAGTATCCGTTTATCATTATATCTCTTTGTCTTGGGCCTCATATTATGAATTCGATTTTGCAGTGAATGGCGCCAGGGCATTGATGCATGATGTTTGATGGAATTGATGATCACGCATAGGTTTATGTCAAGGTTGTGTGAAGAACAGTAGGCTGTGCATTTCGGCGCCTAGTAGTTGTCAGCTCTGATAAATCTGCTTGCAGTTGCGCGGAAAAAGTGATTTGAATTAGGCACGCGGCGCCTCCCCTTCCACTCGTTTCTCTCTCTTGCGTTGGATATCATATTCTTAGAGGAATGTCGCAAGTGAAGATGTGAGTCCTCTAATTCCTACTAGTGCCGCCACTCAACAAGTACCTTTAGTGCACTTCAGCCACCTCCAAATGTCGATTTTGTCGTTGGTCAGTGCAAAAACTCTTATGCTTGAACCTTTCTTATGACACAATACTCTTAGGCTATCCCGGCATACCACCGGCTGCGAAAGATCGTCCTCAAGCAGCAGTTAAAGGTGTACGTGCTTGCTCCGAGTCTACACGATATTTGAGCTGGCTTCTTATATCTATCAGGCTGTCGAGGTGCGCGTGGGGCCTCAGGGCGTCAAAGCGAAATGGGTCCGTGTCGAGCTCAAGAAGATCGAGACACTCCCTGGCGGTGGTCAGACGAACTCCTACTTCGATTTTGTTGGCTCGAGTCCGATAAATCTATGGCAGTCGAGCGAAGAATACGGGTTACTGCAGTCGGTGAGTGGTGTAACCATCCCTGTGTAAATATTTCGGGGGCTGAAAGCCAGTGACAGCAAGACCTCCCATTCCATATCCGTATACCTGAGTCCATTCCGCCAAGCATTGCCCTTGAAAGAGGCGGTGAGTGGCTGCGCAAACACAAATCTTGTTATCTGATGGTGTCTCTTTGCATACTTAGCTGGTATCCGCTATGAGCTAGTTGCGACTGTTTGTACTCTTGGAAAGAAGTGGGTCTTCCAGTCAGATCTGAGTCGCGTAAGTTGACTTGCCATCTGCAGAGGTTTTTTCCGCCGCCGTAAAACTGTTGTAACATCACAAGCTACTACTATCATTATTGACAAGCACGAACTACACTCAACGTGGCCTGTATATGCACAACCAGAATCACGCACCGTCAACCAAGAGGGCGTACATCTCACAGTGGAGCGCCAACGAACATGCTTTGGACCAGGCGACCGCGTGTCTGTCATGGCTATCCTCAAATCCGACTCAGTGCATCCAGTTGTCCTCCGTGGATTCGAGTTTTCTCTCAAGGAAACAACCATATTCCGTGCTAGTACTCAGACTGGCCAGACTAGCAAGCGCAGTGGTCCACAGGTCAAAACTGGGCTGGTTGGCGAGCAAAAGGTGCCTCTCAATGTCACGTTGTTTGGTGGCATGCAGCACAAGGCGGAAGTTGGGTGTTTGATCCCGAACACACATACCACTACCACGCTCAACGCTGCGAGGCACATTGACATAACATATGCAATCGTAGTCAAAGCGTGGTTTGGTTCTATGCAGGCAGTTATAATAGAGCTTCCTGTTATTGTCTCGAACTGGCCAAGGTGAGGATTCCAGTTAATATCATATGGTATATATCTGACTGAAATACAGGAGCGTGTCCGAGGAAGCTATTAGGTACGCGATGCCCGCTATTCCGACTGGTCTATACTAAAAACATCTCAGGCGTATTGGTGTCGCCCCCAGTCTTTGTATGACGCCATCAAGCGTTGCATCGACGGTCCCGGCTCGCCCTCTCACCAGCAACTCACAGACTTCTGACTACAACTCCGCTCAAGGGCATGGGCGCACACCCTTGATACCTCCAACCTCATCTATCAAGTACAATACTGCTCCCAACGCACAGAATGACAATGACCAGCACGATGATCTTGAAGTGGACGAGGTCGGCGCTCTCCAGAGTCACCAGTCGCGTGTGCCAGGCACAATAGACCACCCAGGCTACAATTCGTCAGCGCAAATTCCCATGGGTAGCATTCAGGAGAACAGCACCCTCGTCGTGCGCCCTGTCGGTGGCTCGAGCCGCAGACGACGTGGTTCGGCTACTGCTGCAGGGACGCAAAACCGCCTCACAATCACTAATATCAGCGATCGGGATGCAGAGGTACGGGAGGCTGTGGAGCAAGCACAGATAGCTGCCAGACAACAACAGCCGACGACGCCGCCGATGAGGGGTCAACGTTCGTGGCTGTCCGCTGAGGATGAAAAGAGAAAGTTGTATGAGAGTGCAAGGGCTAAGGTTGAGCAGGTCCAGGGTAGTGCTGTCATGGCCCCACAATCCAGTGAAACCGTGAGTAGGTCCTGGTTAACATCCCAATCTCCTCCGTTAATCTTCTTTGTAGTCCTCACAACCAAAAAGTTCTTCGTTCCGTGCTGCCTGGCCAACAGCAGAAGAGGAGAAAATCCGTCTGTTCGACAAAGCCCAAGCCACTGCCAAACGCACCCAAGCACTTGGTGCCTCAAGCCACAGCCGAGAGAGTTCGGAAGGCAATGGCTCTCCTGGACTCTCGAAACCCTCTCGTAGCATCAGTGCTCTGTCAGCAGGTGCCGCCCTCTACCAGCACGCAGTATCCTCCATGAATAAAAACCCCACGAGCAACACAAGCCCCAATGCCAGCGCGAACGTTAGCCCCGCGCGCTCTCCCAACCCGCCCTCGCCACCTCTTTCGACTTCCTCTAAGATCGTTCCACACTACCCGTCCGCCGAGGAAGAGAAGGCTGCCTTAAAGCGGTACCACGAGGCCAAGCTCGCCGTCGATCGGAGCCAGAACACACAGTACGCGACTCGTGAAGGAATCTCGTCATCCTCGGCAGCACCCGTTGCTTACGATACCCTCTACCCCTCATCCAGCGTTTCTCGGAGTGCTTCCTACGGCGCGCAGCCAAGTGGGTCTGATATGCCTCCGCCATTTGATGGGCCGAATGGCCAACCACAGTATCTGAATGAAAAGGAGAGGCTGAGGAGGCACCACGAGGCACAGGATGCTGCCGCCATGACTGCACAAAGTTCTGCTGCTGCTGACATCTCGCCGTCATACATCGCTTCCCCATTATACTCTCCACCTGTACAGTCTTCTGCAACTAGCGCCCTGTCAGAGAAGGAACTACTCCGGCGGAGGTTTGAGGAACGAGATGCTGCCGCACTCGCCCAGCAGCAGCCTCAGTCTTCCCCTCCACGGGCCGTCAATGGCTCACACCTCCCGCCTCCCCCCGTTACACCTATCGCGAGTGGCTTCAAACCACTCACAGCAGCCGAGGAGAAGGCACAGTTACGTGCCAAATACGCCGCCGAGGAACAGCAGGTCAATGGCAACGTATCCACATCTCCGTCAGGTTTCATCTCTCACCACCCTTTGAATGCCGTTCCCTCGCCACCGCCTCCTCCACCGCTTATGCCACGTCCGCCCGCTGAGTATATCCAGGAGACTCAGGAGGAGGACGCTCGCGTGCGGTATTATGACAGCATAAGCACGGGGATTGATAATTCGCCTATGCGGGTTGGGTCCCCGTTGGCGAAACCTGGGATACAGCTCGACATCCGTCCGTTTACACCATTCAGTGTTGGGCTGTACGACCCTAGCAGTCCTGCAGCACAACGGCTCCCTCCGCCACCTCCCTTGCCGCCGCAGAATTGATTTCTGCATTATGAATGACCATCTCAATGATCTATTTTTTGGACTTTTACTTTTACCACAAGCTATCAATGCATTTTCCTCATTCTTCCTGATTGTGCCACTGACAAGTCGGTCAGTGTATTTGTCTATCGTTACATTTTTCGACGTATTACAGCACTACATATGACAGTAACGATATAATAACACAGAGTGGTAGCAGTATCATTATAGCTCTACAGTGTTCTGACATTCCTTACACATCATGTTACCCATCCTGCTATTTATTCATCTTTTCCTCTTAGTTCTACTGCCCGCTGATGATGAAGTCGATTCTGTCGGACCCGAGAGCGAACCAACACCCGCTGCGTCTGATTTGCGCTTGCGGGCACGTGTGGCGTTTGCGCTTTGGTTTGTTTGCATCAAAGACGTAGCCATGTCCATGCCCCCATCCTGGGAAGCAACCCCGTCAAGGAATGCATGCACCTCTTCACTCGGCACATTTTTGTCCACGACTGCTCCGCGCGCCATTGACGGGTCCAGCTTGTCTGCCAGCCTCAAGCTCTCTATATCTGGGTCTTCCTCACCCTGACCCGTATGCCCAGTCGTATCATGCGCCAGATCCATCCCGTTAAGATATGAGCCAATGTCGAAAGAATCCTGGCCCGAGCCTACCCCAAAGGGATCATCGAGGTGCGGCTGCGCGCTATCAGTGGCGTCGAAAGTCGACGGGTCAAAGCCGAGGCTCTGAATAAGGGAATGGATGTTCGTCTCCAGCGAGTCAACATCTGTGTTGATCTCGTGTGCTGTAGAATAGGTCTTCTGCATGTGATCGTCGTGTGCTTCGAAAGCGGCTAGTTCGGCACTACCACTTTGCGGAAGGAGGGAGTATGAGCCAGAGTAGTCGGTCTGGAACGTGGCAGGGTCGTACGGCATCAGTAGCGCTGGGTTGGCGTTTGTGTGCTGCTGGGGCGACTGGGGTTGCGGCTGTGGTTGGGTGGGGAAAGGCTGTTGCATGATAGACTGTGGTATTATTCCTTGCGTGTGTCCATCTCCTGAAAATGTGAACCCACCCCCGCCAAGAGCCGCTATCAGTTTCTGCATCTGCACAGGAGACGAGAGCACCTGGGATAGTGCGGCATGGATGAGGGCGTCATTCTGTGGGGAAGGCGGAGGGGATGTTGTGGTTAGGGAGGTGAAGGCAGGCGCAGAGACTGAGTGGTGGATCGGGGTAGGGCGAGGGAAGGCAGTATTTGGAAAGGTGGGTGAGGCGGCATTTATATTTGATGGGTTTGGATTGATGGCGTTGGCCGTAGTGGTGGTGTTGATGGGGGTGGTGTTGATGGGGGTGGTGTTGATGGGGGCGGTGTTGATGGGGGCGTTGTTGGGGCGTGACGTAGTATTTGCATCTGCTGAAGGAGTTGGGGTGTCAGGAAGAGAGGTTTCGACGGACGCAAATCGGGGTGAAGTGTTGCACGAAGGGCCATATTCAGATGGGATAGCAGGTGTGTCCAGAGATGCGAAAAAATCTGCAAAATCATGTAGACAGGGCGTCAATGCCGACACACACATGCAAACAGAGGACGTACCCATTTCAGAAGACTTTGCACTATCTATGCTGGTCCTTGGCTGGTCCTCTATGATCTCAGTAACATCAACATTCTTCTTTGCACCACTCTCTCCACCACTGCGTCCATCACCAATCATCAACCGCTGTGGTTTCCTCGCGACGATCTCACTCCCCTCACCACCACTGACAACCCCACCTCCACCTATATCATCCTTGCGTATTGGATTGTCTGCATGACCAAATACTCCAGCAAGGAATTTGAGGATGCGGTTAATGGTGTCCTGGTGTTTCTTATGCCTCTCACGAGCAGAGATAACTTCCTGCCAAAGATGTTGGTTGGAGGACTTGAGGTCGTTGAGGTCAGCAGAGATGGTGGCTTGGTGTCTTTTGATAGCTTGAATGCCATTCACGATTGAATTCATGTCCATCAATTGGCCAGGGGTCAAGGCGCCTGCAGACGCAGCTGCGCCAACATCTTTATTGGGAACTTCAGCGACGGCAGCAGAAATGTCGGAGGCGGATGCGGCCTGCTTTTTGCGCTGGATAAGGCAGAGCATATCCGGTTGGCCACGAAGGAAATGGGGGTGCTCGAAGTTCCAGAATTCGGTATCAGAATCCGAACGGAGTACACCTTGTTGGAGATGAGGAATTTTGTGAAAGCCATACATGTTGAGTTGGCGGACAAATGAGGAGAAGTTCTTATGTTTGAACCAGCGTCCTAGGACTTCGCTTGCGAAGCGCTCTTGGTCGAGGACTATGAGTGTGTGGAATTCGTTGAATATTGGATAGAGAAAGACTGGCGCTGGGACGTACCAAAGAAAGAGTCACCGGTGTCAGACCATCGAATAAGATCGTGGTCTGAGGGGTCATTAACCATTCTATAGAGCAAGATGGTTGTAGGATGTCAGGACCACAGCATCTGTGAGATTAGATTTAACAAAATACGCACTCATATAGTTTCTGGAGAAAGGCGGGCACGAGCTGACGTGCTGGTTTGTTCAGATGCGACGAGCTAGCTCTGGGAGCTACCGCCAGATACATTTGTTGGTCTGTGCTCATATTGAAGTCGATGGAAGAGACGAGAGTGACTTTGCTCTTGTCAATCTCGGCCACAAAGAGCCAACACGTCAAAACATTCAATCTTCTGGTAAATACGTCACCCGCGCTTAAACTCTACTCGTATATATATGTGCTAGCAATGAATCCCTAAAAATTATATGCCTCTAGCCGTCTGATGCACTTGGGCTGTGGTCTCTTCCATTCTCCCTTGTTTGGGTCTGGCCATAAGGAAGCACTGTTCCATTTGACTTGGAATGGTAGAGCATCGTCTTCGTTGGGAGGCGGAAAAAAACCCAAGGGCCAAGTAGGCAAGTAGCACATCTCCTACACCACGAGGTCAGTCGTTTCACAAACAAGTAACTCAATTTTGTTACCTCGATGCCACAGGCCGGTCGGCACTTCACCCACACGCTCCAGTCTAACCAGGAAATCAACTGTGTCACATCCTCCTTCCATTCGCCCATGAGAGTATGTATGTGACTAGCTTCAGGACATTGTTCTGGAGGATAAAAGGGGTCAACTCCAGCAATCAACCCAGAAGCCCACATCTTCGTGGCGACACGGCATATTTCATGCGTAGTTTCCCGCACCGCCTGCAGGAGCAGACGTTCAGAGGGCGTCAATGTCGTTCCACGAGCTACTATGGAGGCCGTGTGTGATGTAGCACATTCCCGAAAAATTGGCGCAGCCCACGAATTTGTCGCGTTGGCAGTGATAGAGGTATTGGGAGGTAGAACTGCAAACACAGTGTAGGGCAAAAGCATGGTGCGCAGTTGTCTCTGAACTTGTTGCGCGTGGTCAAAGATCGACCTATCGTCCAACGTCGTGTTCAAAAGGTACCGCATCATCTCCAGGCGGCTGGCATATCGATCAATCACCACCCGCAAGACCGTCTTCCAGTCGATGCCGCTGGTTGTCACAGGGGATCGTACCAACGTTCGAGCTAGCCTGTCTTGGACACGTTCTATATCCTCCGATGATATTCCTCCCACTCGATGATCCCACCGCTCCAAGCCTACACGGCGCGGCACCAAAGAGGGAACAAGAGCAGTGTCATAGAAAGAGACTAGCCCAGAAAAATCAAGTACAATCCGGGTTTCTCCTGGATAAAGGTCGCGCCATGAAGCAGAATGCATTACTTCAAAAGTGTGATGCACTGTTATCCGAGAATAAATCAGGCCTATGTCAAAACATGGTCAGTGGTCGCTTACCAGTATTGGGGTCCTCTGGCAGGTACAAGCCGTCCCCGAAGCGAGTGCTCTCGAGATTTAAGAACGAAACGACTTCCATGTGAGAGGTGAAGTCGCAGATCATGATTTCACTATGATCTCGTTAACAACAAATCACCAAGGAACTACGTAGGGGTCCGCACAAATTCATTTCCATCCTATAACTCACAAATCGGCATCGGTCATTGACGCATCTCAAAATTCCACGAACCTTACGAAGCCATTCACGCCATATTTCTGACCCCATTTACACAGATCCTTAATGCGCTGCTCTTCATTGTTCACCCACTTGGGTTTCATTTCCGACCACGCCACGAGATCTTGGGTGTCCATGGTACCCTCAGGGAGTTTCGCAGCGCTGTTTCCGTCAAAATAGAGCACTTTCATCGGCTTCGTGACTGCAAGGGTGAGGTGCCAGCACCCTGTTTCGACTGGCCCACGGCAGAAAATCATAGAGTGGTCTGGCTCTACAGCCACCCAATTCAGAGCGGTCGGTAAATGGGGACCAGTGGTTGCTCCATGGTAGAGGAGAGTGCCTACGGGAACAGTCCCTGGGACTATTGTATGACCTGCAGCACATAAACGATAAGTCGCGACATCTGTGCGGTGTCAAACATACCAATACGGTGACGGGTGTTTGGCCAGTGTTGAAGCAGAGAATGGGCCGTTTCGAACACCAGATGGCCCGTCGCGTTCACCGCAGGCACTTTATCAAGATCCCATCGTCCAAGATCATGTTCGACTTCCGGGTAAAGGCCTAACAATGCATGACTGGACAAAGGTGTTTGTGCAGTCAGAACCTGTTCAAAGGCAAGAAAAAGCCAAACGGCTGCAGCTTTCCTGGTAGACAGCATTCTGACAAGGGACAAGGGCCTTTGTAAGCTTAGTTATATACTGGGCGCTACATCTTCTGTCGAAAGCGGCCGTCGCTCGTAAGGTTATGGTTTGATTTACATCCACGCGACCGTCGCGGGCCACAGTGCCACTGAGAGGTGGGGATCAAGTTGCCAACCTTGGATCCAAGTAACTTTCCGTGGCTTATCGTACTGATCGGCGAATTAGATAGCGGTTGAGAAAGCATTTTTCAATGTTCGTTCTTCTATAAATCAGGATTGTCTTTCAGCCATCAATGCAGATAAGAATGATGGTGGAAAATGGACGCAATGATATTATTTCCTGTAAACCAGCGCAAGGTGTGTGCAAGGGGGCGTAAGTGTTATTTAAAGAGAACTGACAATCGTGGGTAGTACCTAGTCTGCCGCAGTCAGACCTCATGAGAGGGAAGTCTACAGTGTTCCTTAGATCCGGGTGGTCCCGTAGTCTTAATGCCCAGAGTTGCAAAATGATCACGTATACACGATAGTCTAAGTTAGCCAACTTCGAATTTCATGCTCAGGTATGAAATCTCTGCGAAATCTCCACGACATTCCGTCGGAGGGAAATCGACGTCACTGGTTGCGATGATCATCGACCATGTCCCGGACCAGCATAACCCCGGAGGGTCTTATGCACCATCTTGCATGTTCCATGTGCCAGTAGCAGCAGTGCACTGTCCACTGCTATAGTCTTTGAACGCCAACAGTCCATGTCCGAAAGCGATTGCATTAGACATATGCATATTTGTTGTTCACACAAGCATCAGTTTATCCATTGTCTAGGTATGGCATTGCTGCTTCGCAGTTCACCGAGTCACCGACTGCCTACGAACTTCGAATACATTATTAGCGACCTGCCATAATGAATGAAGTCCTCAGTCCTAAAATAATCATTGCTAGAGCAGAGCAGAACAAATAGAAGGTCCACATGACGACAAGGCAAAAATGTATTGTACGAAATCTGTGCAGGGTGCGCATCGATCTTCATGGTCGGTCGATTAAGAAAGTACATGTCCAAGACGCGACCAAGCGATATCATCGCGAAGACGGCGCAGCCACGTGTTCCCGACACTTGTGCCATGACGTGCCGTGTGCGAAACAGCTTAAATCGAGCTGCAATGGATGATCGTGTAGTATCAGCGTGTTGCCTGGGGCATACATCACCGGGTGAAGATTTAGCGGGATCCAGAGAAGAAGGCGTCCTTCGGGACCGATAACCCACCCATCCTCGTTCGCGGCAAGAGAGGCTGGGGTAGAAGAATCTTGGAGAAAGGAGGAAGGGGAATACAGAGCATGAGTTGGGGTGGGCGAAAAACATATTACAGGTGCCGTGAAAGGGTGATGCCAGTTGAGAAATTCTAGATCCCACACCCGGATAGTCTTCGCGTCTGAACCAGACAAGATGCATTTGCCATCGCGTGAGATTGCCACAGACTGAACAGATGCAGTGTGCCCTCGGAGGGAGGCATACAACGCGCCGGTCTCCATATCCCACACACGAATTGTCTTGTCGGATGAACCAGACACAATATGATGTCCATCTGGTTTGCAATAGACAGAACATAGTGAGTATGCCCTCGGAGAGCACGCAAAGCCTTGCCATTCTCTGCATCCCACACCTGGATTGTATTGTCACCTGAACAATGCGTTGTGCATCCGCCGAGATTGTGACAGAGCGGACCCACTCAGTGTGCCCTCGGAGAGGGGCACCTGACGCCTCGCCAGTCCACGCATTCCACATCCGGATCATCGTGTTAGCTGAGCCCGACACAATGCGTTTCCCATCCAGTGAGATTGCGACAGACAAAACCCAGTCAGTATGCCCTTGGAGAGGGGCACCTAATGCATTCCCGGTCCTCATATCCCACAGCCTGATCGTCTGGTCAGATGAACCAGACACGATGCGATTTCCATCCGAAGAGATTGCGATAGACACAATGTGGCCAGTGTGGCCTTGGAGAGGGACACCCGATGCCCTGCCAGTCTCCACGTCCCACACCCGGATGGTCTTGTCGTCTGAGCCAGACACAATGCGATTTCCACCTGGTGAGATTGCGACAGAATGAACCGAGCCGGTGTGCCCTTGGAGGGGGGTACCCAATGTCTTGCCGGTCTGCAAGTCCCACACGCGGATAGTCTTGTCATGTGAACCAGACACGATGTGCTTCCCATCTGGTGTGATTGCGACGGAACGAACATAACTTGTGTGTCCTCGGAGAGGGGAGCACAATGCCTCTCCAGTCTCCCCATCCCATATCCAGAGTGTCATGTCCCATGGACCAGACACAATGCAATTTCCATCCGACGAGATTGCAACAGATTGAACGCGGTCGGTGTGCCCTCGGAGAGGGGCACACAATGCCTTGCCAGTGGCCGCATCCCACACCCAGACTGTCTCGTCCCACGAACCTGATACAATGCGATTTCCATCTAGCGAGAAT
This sequence comes from Suillus weaverae, assembly GCA_016767475.1. Taxonomy (NCBI): domain Eukaryota; kingdom Fungi; phylum Basidiomycota; class Agaricomycetes; order Boletales; family Suillaceae; genus Suillus; species Suillus weaverae. The sequence goes on from MU179298.1 coordinate 1,654,378, forward strand.
GCGACAGACGCAACACAGTCAGTCTGGCCATGAAAGGGGCACCCAACTCTTCACAAGTCTCTGCATCCCACACCTGGATCGTTCCATCGAATAAACCACACGCAATGCGCTTCGCGTCCGGCGACATCACAACTGAGCGAACTGGGGAATGACCACTCCTCTTCCGTCATGAAAGCATAGACTTGTGAGATTTTCAAGAGCAGAAGGGAAACAGCGACATCACGATCTGCTTGATCGAAAATCATCTGTTATCACAACCTCGTTAACATACGAAGGCGAGATATGGAAACAAGCGCACATTGGACGCGCAAGCGAAGATACTCAAAGCTACTTTCGCATAGGGATGGAGCTACGCACGAAGGTCAGCTACGTACAAAAGCTTTAGGAGTGGGAGCGATGGTAAAGGGTGAGGGATCCTGCAGCAGCAATTAGCAGCAATGATCGCACACAGAGCATACCAAGAGTCAGATTTGCGCCTACCTGCTCGTAGCTTGTAGCTACGGGTTCTGGGTTCGAAGACCGTCCAACACCTCGAGTGGAACGCCTCTTGATTACTTTGCCCCACATCTTGCGAACTAACTCGCGGGGTCCCGTGCGGGATTCAGCCCGCGAAGGTGGGAGAGAGGACGGCTGTAACGACGTTGTTACAAACAAAGTAGTTGCAAGGATGTTCCATACATTATTTCTGCTGGCTTCACTCCTGCCCCCCTCTTCTTGCGAATGAGGGTCTGAATGTTCCCGCTTCAGCCATCCCCAGCGCTTCTTTCGAGGAACTTCGCTCATCGAGGAAGTTTGGACGTAAGGATGAGTCTGAGTACGAAGAGGTCTTCGGGCGAAAAAAGGCGTTGAATGAGAACTGATAGCAGAGGCTGCCTCATGTTTGCAGAGATCAATTTATATGAAGAACACGCGCTCATACGGCGATGGACCGGAATTCAAGATAACCGAACCTTATCGAACGCTTGCAGTTACAGAGGTTAGAAGCGGTGCAGATTCCAACTCTTCCTTTGGTGTCCGACAGTTGGGCTAAGATTCAATCAGACTTTGAAGGATGAAGTTGGCTCACCAGATAATAATATGAATCGGATCGATTGCCTTCAAATCAACGCTGAACGGTCGACCCGCACAGAACTAGAATAATAAGACCAGGTAGGTTTCAAGTAGCATGTCTACTAGTAGTGTTGAAGACCCACGATGATGCATTCAGAAACACGTTGGTGACAGCCGCATCCACTCTGAATACACCAATCAGAGCGTTCACTTCAGCGCTGAGGAAGCCTCGCGCGTGAACATGGAAGCAGGAGCCTCGCAGATCAAATGATGCATGAGGAAATGAGTTGATTGAAATCATCCGAGTCGACTCAGCTGACCTAAGTTCTCTCAGAATTCCGGACACGCGTTTTCAGTCGAGGAATATTAAGGATGAACTCAAGGGCCGAGACAGACAAATGAACATCCGTTCTAGACGTCATTTAGATATAGACGATGGACGTAGTAGATGACCGAAGCTAATCAACTAAATAATTTACGACATGACCCGCCTGTATTTGTGCGTGCTTGGTTCATGGTGACCACGATTTGCGCGCGTCCATAAATTCGGGGAACTTTTGCAATCTTTTCCCATGACATCCCCAACGCGAGCCAGAAGAGCAGTTTCATTTGTCTATAGTTCAGGGCGATAATTGTGTTACAGCCATCCATACGTAGTATTTATACACAAACCAACCAACGTAGGAATGCAGATAGAATTGGAGAATGAAAAAAGGAATAGCAATATCCTGCACTGGCCCTCTGAAACCACTGCAACTTCGCCTAGGGGAGGGGGAAGGTAAGTAAGGAGCGTGAAAATGAAAGAAGCGCGACGAGGGGTATCATCGGAAAGGAATGGGTTGTGATTGTCTGGCAAATAACCTGGCGCATGGTGTGGCAGAAGAATAGATAGACAACAGAAAGAAATAATTTCATTCGATATGCAACAAAGCAGGTCGTGAGCGGCGTCGTGAGTGTTCTTTTAATTGAAGGTGCCCATGCTGGACGGCGGTGTTTGCTGGTATACTTGGTACATATATGCCTGGTAGAGGTGCTGGGGGACATTCTGAGTATTGAAGCTTGGCTGACCCATGTTAAGGATGCCACCAGGTGCGAGATTGGGAGATTGATTGCCGTATGAGATGGCAGAGACGGAGGTGGGAGTCATGGAAGGAGGAATCGAGGGAAGTCCGCCATTACGACGAATAGTAGAGGTGCGAGGACTGCTCATGCTCATGTCCGGAGAGCGAAGGGCAAAAGGATTGAAAGGATCCGAGGAGGGCGAGAATGCTGAAGGTGGCTGAGAAATACGGCCGCGTGGCGCAGGAGCTTGACCGTATGCAGGATCAATGTGCAGCTGCGGAGGCCCAGACTGGGGGTTCTGCCCACCCATCTGCAACGCAGCCATCATCGAAGCCAAACCCTGATCATTCGAAGGGTAGCCTGACGGCAGGCCAGGCACTCCATAGTGATTCTGGTTCTGACCCTTCTTGCCAGGCGGACCATTAGTGGTGTACGTGGGCTGGTAGTTTGGGATGGGAAGACCAACTTCTTCAATCAGCCGGCGATAAGCCTGGGTAGCGATAACCTTGAGTTCGATTAATACCCGTTTAGTGGCCTCGATATAAATTGGCTTGTCAATAGGGTCGATGAACGGGCTAGTTAAGATCTTGTGCACAACCGCCACACCGTTCACTTGGTCGCCCAACACGTCAGTAAGAACATGGTCCCCGGGAGACGAGAACAACGCCTGGACGATTTGACGAGATGCTTCAAACTCTATCTTCTGGTTGACAATCCTGAGAACGGTTAAAGATGCCAATTTGTGCGTGCACAGATGCGATAGATGAGGCGTGAAACGAGGTGCGAGAAGATTGTACCGCGAAGGGAAAGAAGACGTGTCAAGCAGCCATGTCAGCAGCAGGGCGCCGTTGGGGTTCGTCGCCAGAGGAATAGAGTTCAAGATCACGGCAGTAGCAATACGACGTTGCTGGCTCAACGTAATGTGCGGGCTCTCAAGACACGCTCTCATGCTGCGTGCACCGAAACGACCTTGTGCGATCTCCCACATACGATCGACCATAGCGTCGAAGATAAAATCGTTGGCAGGAGCCCCAAAACGCAAACAGCACCTGATGGTCGCTCAGTCATCGATGTCGTGGAAACAATAAACGATACACTCACTGAACCACATAGTTACCAAACTGATCAAGCAACAAGGGCGGAGCATAAGCCCTCAGGTTTTGCACGATGAGCCCGACCTCCTCGGGAGTCTGGACACACTCGATGATCTTCTGCGCAGCCCAAGTACCATTCTTGTGGATGCCAATCATCGCCAAATGAGGCGTGATTCTCTCCAGCATCGCAAACCGCGGCACAGAAGAGCACTTTTCAAATAGCTTTTGTACGACCTGCAGCATACCCAGGTGAGCCACGGCAACCGGACTCGGCGTGGGGATACCCACCGTGTTGCCCAGCCAGTCCGAGGCCAAGTCGACAATCTCGCCATCCAAAAAGTCACCAGCAACTTGATCAGTTTCCTCCACGGTCATCGTACCAGAATCCAGCCTCTTCCGGAGTTCGCGCAATTTTGAAGCATCCCAGCGCCTGTTGTTAGGTCTTTCAGAGACGAGTGGAATCGTCGTGTAGTACATCGTCGGGGGGCGGAACTCTGTAAACGCCGAGTCAGAGGCTAAAATCAGCGACCGAATCAGACGTACCAGACAACGACTGAATGTCAAAATCAGCATCAGGGCTACCAGCCGTCAACTCCTTCATGATCATCTGCTGCTCCGTGACTGACGGCAACCATCCAGCAGGCTTCGATAAACCGTCAGAAACATACGCGATATTATGCATGCCAGAGCCAATCATGCTAAGCAAGAGATTCGAGCGGTAGTTCTCCACCTGACCACCAAGCACTTGCTGGTCCGCTGGGATAGTGGACGCGCCCTTGACGCTGCGAAGAGCATGGATAGTGGCTCCGACGCTCAAATCGCCAATACCCTGCACTGCAACGCTAGGACTTTCATCTTGCGTTCCGTTGCCTTCCTGACCGTTCTTGACAGGGACCTTGGCAAAGCCGATACGGATGGCACCAACATCGCTACCAAGGACATCACGACCATTCAAAGCCTTCCTGGCACGCACAGCGTCATCCAGACGTTCAAAGTTGACTACCCAGATGATTAACATCAACAACACCTCACGGCACTCAACACTCACTGAATCCACAATTTTTATGCGTCAACACCCTCGCAGATTCGATAGGTCCATAAGGGCTGAAAACACTCAAGATCGTCGCAGGTGTTGTAGTGCTCGGAATAGATCCAATCCACAGCGCGCGAGTGGGCGAAGACTGCAGCTGCGCGTCCAGTACACCAAGGCCAGGGCTGCTGGCCTTACTCAAACCACTGGGAGACGTGGCGCCAGAGCTCGTGACAGTCGTGCCCTTGGCAGGGGCAACAGGGGCACTGTCCGCCTTCCCAAAGCCAATGCGCACCGTCTGCCCGTTTGGCATGCCAATATTCCCGCCTAGACGGTTGAGCACGTCGTCTTTGGCTCGAATAGCATCCGCTTGGTCAACGAAATTAACGAAACCGCACTCCTGGAACCAACCAAAACATCAGCATCTCCTCGTCCAATGAATCTCAATCACGTACCTTCTCCGGCAAAAGCCTTAAACTCTCAATAGCACCATACGGCGCAAACACATGAATAAGCTGCTCGCTCGTGACAGCACTATCCAAATTCCCAATCCACAACGACCGTGTAGGCGTCTGGATCTGCGAGTTATTATTTGCCTCGGCCTTGGGGGACACAGCCCGTCCCTGCGAATTGGGCGCAGCGAGGTACGATGACGCACGGCTCAACTCGCCATTGGGAAAATGCACCGTCGGCGAAGATGTCCCCCGCGCACTCGACATCTTCAGATCGCTCTTCAAAATCCCAGCCGGATTCGACAGACTCGCAAGACTCCCGCTCGCAACTGCAAGATCGTTGAGATAGGGGGATTGGACTTCACTAGTTGTAGCGCGGCGCTGGAGGGTACGAATGGGATCATCGAGCGTTCCTACGGAAATTGCTCTGGGCCGGGATGAGAGCGCGCTCGCAGGCGTTAGATGATCGCCCTGCTTGAACCCCTTGGCCACGTATGACGAATGGAATAGACTAGCGTCTGACATGGAGCCATCGTATAGACCTAGCCGTTGACGCTCGTACGGCTGATTATCATGCCCATCAAAGTACTCCTCTTCATCATCCGCATTGGGGGTGGCGAGGAGGGACGAAGCACCAGACGAGCGCGTACGATACGGGTTTGAAACCGTACTCGCCCTCAAGCGCGGTGGATTAGCGAGGTTCCCAGCAATAGCAGCCTGTGCTTGGGTCCGTAGCTCAGATATAGTAGCAGCAGGTGGCGGTCGGTGACTATCATCCAAGCCAAGATAATCCAAAGTATGAACATCAAAGTCGTCGACCGAGTCCGCGGACGTAACGGAGCGTAACTCGTCCAGAACAGGAAAGTTGGACCCTGACCCATTGGCGGAGGATAACCATGACGATGAGAAGATAGACGGGCCGAATGCATTGGAGAGACCGGCTGATGGCAGCGTTAACGAACCTGACCTCAAGCGACTGTTACGCTCGGAGCCGACTGATGTGGGAGGGGCCTGTGGAGCCGCCACAGTTGTGGTATGCCGGATGGTAGGACGGGTGGGTACGAGGATGCTAGGAGGCGTGTTGGCGGCCTGCCTCTGCTGCAACTGTTCGGCAAACGATTCCGTCGAGGGAGTAGCACTGCTCAGGGTATTAGATGCAGCAGCGAAACGCTGAGCAGCAAGATGGACATCAGAAGGCAGCGTTCCAGCTCGCGCTCTCCTAAAACCCGTTGGATAATTAGAAGCAGATGTGGTAGAATCATCAATGGGGGAAGCGACGGTGGTGATAAAGTCGTTTGGGGGAGAACCACTGGGAGGAAGAGCGCGCAGCGCAGGTGGCCTATATCTAGCACCGTTCAGCCGTTCTTCCGCCTGGATCTCCCGTGCTCTGTTCACAAGCGTGGTAAACGAAGCAGATCGGCTAAAAAAGCAAAGCAAAACGAGACGTACCTCTTTGCATATGCAGCAGAAGGGGCTGGGGGAGGGGTTTTTCCCGTAGAGACTCGTGAATAGGAGCCATTGTTGTCAGAAGCAGATAAAGACATTATAGGGCTTATTTTGGTGGAATTAGGATTAGCGTTGGGTGGATGGGATGATTAACGGACGACTAGTCCGTTGTTTTTGTCGTGCAAATGATAAAACTTGATGCCCAAGCTGGACCTATGATTGAGTTGAGAGCCTAGGCGAGCAGGGTCGTTTCGTTCGTTTTCGCGGTGGCAGTCGCGAAGCGGGTCGAGACGTGAATTAGCCTGACACAAAAAAAAAGAATGGAATAGAAAAAGCCAAAAAAAGTTAAAGCAAGGATATTGGATTGGACAGTCAGTCCAGAGAGGATGTACTTTAGAAAGCCTGGCGACTGGGACCAGAGAAATATGCAAGTACTAAGTAAGATGCTACAAATTCGCTGGTTGGGAGAAACCTCGAAAGAAATCCCACTGTAGCTTTTCACACTCCGCTATTCTTCCCAAGCGCATCATGAACTTAGGATTAATTTATTTGTTACGCTGGTGTGTGTTACGCCTAAGATTCTTGTTCGTCCACCGCATCAGAGAAGAAACTTAGTTTCACAAATTTCCGAGTACTGCCAGTCACTGCCTCAGGCGCAGCATGGGCATTGATTGGTGATTGATCATCATTCGTTTAAACGCTTCATTACTGCATGCGTACAACAAGCGAGTAAGCTATGAGTGGGGGCTGTGAGCTATAACATACAAACGAAAGCTATTGCAAGGTAGAAAAACTGCAGGACGAATGTATATGCTGCAATCGACCCCGTGCTCGCCAAAAATGCAAAAGGAGGCGAGTGAAGGGTTGACTGGGGAACCTAGAATACTTGGCGCATCTTCGCGCAAAGAGGTATATGGGGTCGATATCTGATACAGCTCTAATGAACGAAGCTAGCAAAAAAAGCAACAAAAAATCAGTCCAGAACGAAAACCTGCAAGCAAGCAGTCAAGCAAAAGAGGGGGGCTTGAGACCTGAGGAACCTTGCAGTAATGAGAATGAGTCAAGTAAATGCATATCAAAGCAGTTTGGGTGTCGGTCGAGTAGATGTCGATGGAGTGGCGGACCGAAGGGAGTGACAGACCGTCAATGGAACAGCGTAGCAGATCCATCAAACCTCACGCATGTCTCGGCCCTCTCATCCGAGGCCGCACACCACGCGTTCGAGCAACAGCATCTGCAACTCGTTTCGACCGTCTCAACGAACGGCCATCTTTCAAGCTCCTTGGCTGCTCTTCCGCGACCTCCACATCCACGTCTGCATCAGCATCCATGTCTTTATCGCATTGGTTGTCCGCGTTGTGATCACGTTCGCCGTCCGCGTCTTGATCCCGACCATCCATATACACATCACCCTCCTTCTCCTCCCAATCAGGACATACGCACAATACCCGGAACATCTCCGCCTCCGTAGGACTCAGCGGCGGCTCACCGCTTCCAGTCACATGTCCATTTCTGAGATCGGCGCTTCCTGGTCCAAAATCGGCGTGTCCAACCCCGAGACCGGTGCTTCCACTTCCAATGCCAAGACCCGTGTGCCCGCTCCCCAAACCAGCACGCGCACTCGCAAAGTCAATCCCACTCCCATTCCCAAAATCAATCCCACTCCCAAAACAAGCACCCCTACTTCCAGAACTAGCACTCGGTCCTAACCCCGACGCAAGCGCTGCCAGCGCAATATCAAATGCAGGAAGCACAGGTTCTGCTTCGACTTCTGCGTCTGGCTCGGCATCTTCGGGAAGACTCCATACTTCGTGGGCTTTGGGTATAGGCGTGGGAAGTGCGGGGCTAGCGGACGTGGGCAATGATGGCGGTAGCGAGGCCGCTGAATGTGAATGCAACTCCGAAGAAGGCGGGGCATACGATTCAGCCCGTGACGAAGACGCCGAGGGCGAAGTCGACTGAGGTGGGGACAACACAGACGACGCCCGTGCCGACACCAACGATGAAGAAGACGAAGAGGACGAAGAGGACGACGAGCCCTGACTTCCCACAACCCTCCCGCCCTCAAAACACACCCCAAACTGCCCCAACATCCTCCCAGGCTTACTCGCCCTCCAGAAATCCCTCAAGGCACTCGGGAACCGCATCACGAGCTCATCGCTTAGGAATACCTCCACGCTTGTTCTGAGCGTTTCGTCTTGAGATAAAGGCTGTTCTGCACGTTGGGGACATGACTGAACACTCGTCCTCAAAAACTCCCTCGCACAATCCAATGACACCCACACTCCCGCCACAGCCGAATTCGGATGCTCAAACCGCACAGCGCTCGGCGGAAGGACCGGGAGCACAGCGGCATGAGGTGATGGCGATGGTGAAAACGCAGCAACCAACGGCGTAAGGTTCACAAAATCCGTGTCTAACCTCCTCAGAAGCGTCCGCGTCGTGTGGGGTGAACGAAGAGGCAGCGTAGTTTGATACACCGGTATTCCTGGTGACTCGGTGAATGCCTGATACAGACTACAAAAATGAGATGAGATGAACGGGACGTACCTTCGACTTGCGTAGCGCTAACAGGGGGATCGCACGGCACACACGTGTGGACTACTACCACTTGGTCTTTGCGTTCGGGGGGAGGATCGGGATCAGCCATTTGGCAGTCTTCGCTTGATGATGACGAGGCGTCGGGTACGGGAGATGCAAATCGTGTCCGGCGAGTTCCCTTTGCCCATTCTAGCTCGAGCTCGGCAATGTGGACACTATCAGGACCAAGCAGTTCTGCATCTTGCCAGTCCAGTACGCTGTTCTTGCGCTCCAAAGACGGTTTCTTCGCATGTGTGGGCCGAGGAGGGGAACCATTGACCCTTGGTGACGCAGACGGTGCCGACGAATAATGGAACGTGAACCCCGTGCTCGAACCCGGGGACGTTGGAGAAGGGGTGAGTGGTGACATAGGAGAGAGTGGGAACCCACTCCATGGTGCACTTATAGGCGACAACGATAATCCATTCAGCATCTCTGATGCATCTTCCTTCTTCACTTCGACCTCCCCACAAGCACCAGCCCACCCACTATCAAACTCCCACTCCCACATCTCAAGTTCCTCAACCTTGACCTCTGGAGCGACCACATGGCGACTTTCATTTTCCCGCACCACCGAAGCGAACCCAGACTCTGGGTATGAATACGAACGCGCACGATTGAGATCGAGGTCCTCCCAGGCATCTAGCATGTCTCTCACGTTCTGACTTGCGCCAATACTGTTATCTTCTCCTTCATCTTCTACTTTTACGCTTACACCTCGAGATTCCTCTTCATCGCTTGAGAAATCAAAGTCGATATCTTCCTCGTGGTCAGAGTCTGGCGGAGGTGATGCACTTCCTCTGGATTGGTCGATGGGTGGCGGGGGGAAGATGTATTGAAGGGAAGGAGGGGATACGGGGGTGTAACATGGGACTGTAATTGACCTGCGAGGGTAGGGTGGGAGACAAGATGGCTCTGGACTGATATCGGGCACTGCTGGGGACATGTCGATGTCTTCGTCAGAGGACGTATCATGGGAGAGATCGATGATGTCTGTAGGATCTGTGGTAGTGGGAGAGGGACGTAGACGTAGAGTGAGTTTGACTTTTGGAGGTCTTTCAGGTTCGTCTTCTTCGTCAGAAGAATTGGAAGCACTCTCTGCATAACCGCTATCTACGGGACTGGAGCTGGGGGATGGACTGGCGCTCTCTGAGAGTCTGTCAGTGGTACGACAGCGTCTCGAGATGAGTCTTTTGCGTTTCTCTCCGCACTTTTCCATTTGATTGTGAGATTGCTTTCGAAGCTTTGTATTTGATGTAGAAACGGGGTAATTTGAAAGGAGAATACCAGCACGAGAGAAAGGGCAGGAGACGCCACTAGCCTTTGAAAGATACCAAACTATTGTGCCACGACGAAAGTTTGTGTGGCGACCAGTAGGGATGTTCTGATTTGGACACGTGGAGTCGAGTGGCTGCCTTTGTAGGGGTGCGCCTCCTACACGGGAATGGAGTGCAGGAACGAGATCGTCGTCAGCGGATGTGCCAGATAGGGTGTGACGAAGAAGAAGAGGGTGATCTTGTTGAGCTTCGCATCGGGATAGATGGTTTCGAATGTAAGTAGTTATTGCTTGCGACGCAGCAGAAACGCTAGGGTAATTGTGAGTGGGGTGAAGAGAGAGAAGAAAGGAGAGCATACTTCTGACACACGAGGCCAAAGTTTAAAGTCATTTCCGCAAGGTCCTTGATTGTCATGGCGCGATTGTCCTAGAAGTACACGCGTAAAGGTAGGTACAGGAACGAGGAAAAGGGAACTGACCACGCTGAGGAAGCAACGACCGATAGCATGAAATACCTTGCTGGTGGCGTCTTCTGGGTGTAGCATGACATTTGGTAGTGGAAATATTGGGAAATGGGATTGATTTTGAGGTGAGTCTGGTTGTGCTGTTTGTGGTACCGGTTTTATACGCCTTGGTTGTGGTGATTGACGAAGACGAGCGCTTGGTTTAAGGATTGAATTGTTCCTTATTCTTGTACCGTAATTGTGTGAATGTGAAGTATCAGACATTATAAAACATTAGATGTTGAGTTTGTTAAGTCGACCAGCGAAGAAGGGAACCTAGTGAGTGAATGGATTGAATGGATGATGGTGGTAAGAGGGAGAGAAGCGTTACACACCAAAAAAACCAGATTACTGCGTATCACCCCGATCAAAATAACGTAACCCCTTTTTTATCATGAAATTTCTAAAATAAGCAACTAAACTTTAATTTCACACACACGTGGATATGCTCCGTTGTCGTCATAGACAAAACTAATTTATTTTTTTCTTTCTGCAGCACGCGGGTCTCTGCTAGAAATATAAATCGAATTATTTTTGAGTAAGGGTTACGTACTTAGCCATTTACGTAATTTTTCCCATTGTCGCATCCCTATTGTTTCCTGGTCTTACATCGCACGTTGTAAGGCCTCAGCGCTTCTTCTTCGTTAACCTTATCCTTCAAAGCGCTTCTCTCAAACTTCGTATCCCACCCCAGCCTCACGTCCCCAGTCTCTCGCGCATTTGTATGGTCAAGTCTTAACCTTTGTATCCACCACAGCGAACCTCGCAAATCCAAATCACATCTTACATTCTGGATTTGCACCATCCGAATTGACGCTGCGGACCCGCGTCTCACACCCTCTTATCATTCTCACAGCCCCAGGATTATATTTGGCACGCTCTGGCGTACTCTCAGGAGTTAGTAGTCATGCAGATCGTTAAGCTTCGATATTCCATGTAAGGTGAATTCTTCCCCATCTCGCATTTGGTGAACCGTGAGTGCGTTGATGCTTGATGGTAGTGCATTGCATTTGGTATTAACGCGTGCAAAGAAATGTTTGCTGCATTCGTTTCGTCCTTCTAGCATTCTCACGGCTCCGGCACCTTGGCACGCTGCGGTGTCCTCTCGGTGATCTCCTGAGTGATGCGGATGGGATCGTGAAGCCGTACTACGTCCGTGCGCCACTCTGAAGGCGAATTTGCACGCCGTCCTCGATGCCAGGTTATGATTGTACCAACCTGATAGTCTAGACCGGATAGCCACTAGCTTGATATGTATAGCCCCTGCTAAACTTGTGCGCCGCGTACGAAATAATATTGTAACTCTTAGTAAGGATCCGAAAGGATTTTAGGTTAGTCTCCCAATGGAAGCAAGCTACTCTCGTCAACGATGATAGAAGAATATCTTCCCGTCTGCCTACAGGAGACTAGATAATGAATTCTTAAGATAAGCAAAGCTAGAACTTATCAGATCTAATCTGAACAACATAGGATTACCTCGTGAAATAATGCGCAGTCGCAGTAGAGCTCGGCCGCAGAAAAAAGACATACTCTACCATAGCTAAAGCCGCATCAAAGTCTAAGTGCCACCACTCACGCCACTGATATGTGCTCCCTGGATGATCATCAAGAATAAGTGTCCTTGGCGAACAAAAACGAAACTTCTCATCCCTAATTGATCCCCAGACTTGTAGGGCACAATAGTTCGGGGTGTGGATGCATTCTAACTTGCAACACAGCGTGTCGCGTTTGGTCGTGCAAAGACTGGGACAAAGGCCGTGGGACCAGTTACACTGCTGCCCAGTAGGTTGGATGAATCACAACTAATAAGTGAAACGCATGTACTGCGGCACTTGAAGGATGTCACAGTGATTCTCATGAAAGGACATTAACATTGCGAGCATAGATCCAAATGAAAGCGCAAAGCTAAAAGATGAGTCATGATTCTGCATGTGTACGACACACCCCTTTGAAGGCGCACAGTGAGAATCCACACCAAAATCAACACACGCGCAAATTTTTCGAGCGACGAGCGACTGAAAAAATCTCAATGCTACCGAGAAATTAGAACACCACCAAGATATGTTCGCTGCTATGAATCCGCCCGCGTGCTTCAGCATCTTCCCCAGATTACACGATGGAACTCAAAAATATGCCATGTGCGGGTCGTAGCCCATTTCGTCCTGAGCAGGTGAACTTTCCGTTAGCTAACATCAAATAGGATAATGATCAAAGGACGAACCTTAAATTCGCCTGTGTCAGAGCTGGTTTGGCGCCGAGGTTGGGTTATCAATGGTCTCAGGGTAGGTGTAAATGACTCACTCAAAAAACAGGACCGCCAAATAGTCGTCAGTCAGAGTGAAGTTGAACGCTTTTTGTCCTTCCACCGCAGGAGGCGTAGGACGTCCGAGCATCAAGCCACACAGAATGCTTATACCCTGGAGAATGAATATCAGATCAATCCTCTGCGAGAAGAGATGAGTCGCTCACGTCCGCTTTGATATAATCACTTCCCGTTGTGGCAACAGCCAATCAAGAAGGAACGACTGTCTTCCTTCTATATGGTCTGGCTAGGGGAGACTATGGTACTCCAGCTCTGCGACACAACTTTTTGAATTTCTCCCCCAGAGCGGCTGAGTCGTTGAAAAATCCAAGGTTGGTACTGCTTCTTCAGAACGATGTCGCGACTGCATACCAGGGCATATCAAAAACATTCAGCAGAGTAGTATGGTGAATCTGGTGAGCTTACTCATTGGACCCGGTGAACCCGAGGAAATCTGCGCAAATATTGGATGCATCCTCGGAGTTCACAGGACAGATACTGCCGACCATGCACAAAACATGTTACAAGTCCCGCGTTATGCGAACACTGAAGAAATATATTGACCCGTACGCCTGTAAGCCTCTGATCCGCTCACGAGATGGGACTATGTTCCACTGTTCAGATGCATCCATAGCTGGGTCATCGAGGATAATGCTATCTTCATTATCTAAGATCATATACTTTCCGTTTTTCAGGTTCCGGATGGTACACGTGGTGCCGCATGTGGTGAGAGGTTCGACGAGCCAGAGCTCCAGAAACACATTTGTATCTCCTGCTGGGGCGCGATTCCACGGCCACTTTGTAGCGAGTGTTACAGTATCTAGACAAAGGTGATGATTAACGCCAGCTTCGACGGCTGTTTGGAATGAAGATGTTCACTACTGTCGAGATCTTTCGGGAAGCCTACATCCGTGTCAGGCAAATGTCAGGTAAAACGACACTCACCACCCCAGGCGAGGGCGCGAGGAACGTTGTCCGGGGTCTGAATAAAGTCTGTTCAGTGATGACATTAGTGAGCAGTGGTAAAGGTCATATATAAAGGGCGATGAGCATACAAATACCATACGGCACAGACATATCGTGGATGAGGCTCAGTGAGGATGTGTATGTCGTCTCTTAGAGTTGTTACAGACGTGGCCTATATAGGCCTCAAGAAGGTCATTATATCCGAAAAAATTGAACGTAACTTACCTGATCAGGAGAAGGATCTATGATAGTGCAATTCAGGAGGCTCATCCGTGTACACATGGGGTTCCGCCCTATACGACTATGGAATGTTCTTATCGCAGATACGATAGTTGCGGGTATGAAGCGTTAATTTATTTGAGGTTAATCATATTTTCTTCCTAATATTGCGATGGGACCTGTGTGGTGCGACACGAGAAGTTGGGCTGGGCGCAAAGTATTGCTCTAGGAGGGACGCGAGCGCACAGGACGCAGAACGGACGGGTTCATTTAGAGTAGCAACGATTGCCTGAGACCGTGGAGGAGGAGAGTATACTTACTTTTTACGTATCCCCAACAACCTGAGCTCGCCATCCGACTTCAGTGCAATGGCGGCAATCCGCTTTCCTGTTGCAAGTCAGCATATGATACATACAAAATGCCCAAACTGCCTAGATGAATTGTTCTACGCAGGTGCTGTTAAGGTATGAATAAAAACGTGTCAGGTATATCCCTTCTTGGAGATGCAGACAGCTACAATATCTCTAGCGTTCTGGCATTCATCATGTTATCAACAACCATGTCCTTCACCTGCGCAATGATATTGCGGTCCGAAGCAATTCTCTTGTACATGCCACCACGCTGTTGCGCCAACAAGAGTGCGCTAAAAGGCTGTCCGAGGTGAACAATCAACCTCAACGCTCGGCGAGACTCCGGATTAGCCGCCTCATGGTATCTAGCAGGCCAGAGAGGCAGATCATCCGAAGGAGATGAAGGCTCGGACTGATCGTCCAAGCCCTGCGACTCGTCTTCAGAGTCAAGCAGGTCGAGATCATAACGATTCCACGGACGGATGAGTAAGAGTCTCTGTCGTGCGGCAGGCCTTCTAGGCGAGAATTCAATCAGGCTGTCTACCGTTGTGATTTGTAGGTCTTGGAGCCCGTCTGCCTTGACATCATAGATAAAACATCTACCCTGGTCTTGATCAGGCCTCAATCTGACCTCTGTGAGAAGAAAGGCGATGCAAGGCAGTTGCAGCCTGGAGTTCGCGAAACGAGGGTGATCAAGGTTGCGAAGGACGGAATACAGTGTCAAAGCCGAGTCCGCAGCCACTACATCTCGCAGCGCGGAGACTGATGTCTGCATGTCGTCTTCAGATAGAGGTGGCGGCGTGTACGGTGGAACTTTGTACGACGTGATGTCAGCCGGGAGACAGCTATTAAAGTCGGATGATTTTCCGACCCAGTCCAGGGCAGTGATGTCGCCCGACCGAGCGACGATTTCCTGTAAGAGCCGCCCGAGCGCATTTCGTTTGTTCTCGCCGTAAATGACAGGTAAATGAATGCCGAAGATGCCAAACAATGAGTACGCGATATCTTCCTGTATCGTGGTGACACGACTCGATGACCATCGGAGTTTCTCTCGCGCGCCCGTCATCCCCGGTTCAAAAGCGATGAGGGACCGAGTATTTATGCCTGTTGACTTTTCCAGCTCCTGCAAGATAGTGTCAGACTCCTTGTGGTTGGAAGAGCGGTCATCAAGGTAGAGGGTCCAATTTTGTGTGTAGAAGAGAATGATTTTGGGAGCGAGGAATTCCTGAACAGTCCATCCTCGTGTGTTCCAAGTGCAGTCTGCAAGTGCACCAGTCGACGAAGGCGGAACGTCCGATAAGTGGACTATTGTAAGAGCTGAATGGCGATACCAGGTAAACATGGAGTTGACCGATCGTGAGACCTCAGCATTGTTATTCTGGTCGATGCAACATGTGTCGCTCCACGCCCAGCAATACCCAGCATCACGAGCGACCTCGCAGAACTTCTGCAACTTTACAGTTTCTCCGACTGGATCCAAGTCGTATACGCTTTTGACCTGAACGTCACTCAACAGCGGTTCCTCGCTCCCCCACCTATGTGATAACATAGCCCAACTGAAGTATTGCTCGACCGCTTCTTCGATGGGCTCCGTTTGGAGGGGTGCATACGTCATCGATGATGACAAGACCTTCCTGTACCCTGTGGTTTTCTTGAAGGCTTTGATTTGTCCCTCTTGGTTGCATAAATCACCAGTGGAGGTGTTGAGTAGACGACGTGGGGAATTTTCCAGCTTATGATTAATGGCTTTTTGAATAGCGGAATCTACTTCGGCTCGACTGACATACTGCTGGCGCAGTTCTGGAGACATAAAGTTAATCGTATTCAAGTCGGCGTACCAGTTCCTTTGGGCTTACTTCGGTCATGTGCATCCAACTTGGAAAGCATGGTGTCAAAGACCTCCATTGCTTCATCATAGCTTTCAGCTCTGTGAAGCGCTCCACGCTTCACTTCGTAGCCAAGATAAGACGAAGGGTTGAGTTCAATGACCTGTACATTTGGAGTATTAGAATAATTACTACATAAATGATGGATATCATCTACACCTTTTCCGCGTCCTGAAGGGCCTTCACATAGAGATTTCGTCCTATATAGGCCTTACTGCGGAGCACGAGGAGGGACTCGCATGAGGGGTCCAGTACGAGTGCTGCCGAATACAGTCCGATAGCCATCTCATAATTTCTCACAGCAATAGCCTCGTCTCCCTTTGTGACACAGTGCACGATGCAG
This sequence comes from Suillus weaverae, assembly GCA_016767475.1. Classification (NCBI taxonomy): domain Eukaryota; kingdom Fungi; phylum Basidiomycota; class Agaricomycetes; order Boletales; family Suillaceae; genus Suillus; species Suillus weaverae. The sequence continues at coordinate 1,670,937 of MU179298.1, forward strand.
TTTTTCTTGAAGGCTAATCCACCTCAGAGTAAGTCTCATGCTCAAATTATCTAAGACCTCCAGCACTCACCAGTGGACCATTTGAGGCACCTGACCTTCGCATCCTCGTCAATCATCCGCATCATGTATTGGTGAGATTCAACCGCATCGATTACTCGATCGGCGCGGAGGAATACGTCGCACCGTCTTTGGTTGACAGTTTGCCATAACGAATCCATGTCCCAGCCAAAGAGCTGTCCAGTACATCATCAATCAGTGGAAGTTTGCTCTGCGACGTGATGGTAGCGCACCACCGCGAATGTCTTCAATTCGGGTTCAAAAAGTGTTCTGCGGGAGAACCAGTTGGCTATACCGAGAATACTATCGTTGATTCGATCGGCGGCTTCGCTGTACTGCCCATCGTCAAAAGCAGCTAATGCAAGCAGTGCACGTAGATATGACTGAAGAGTGTATTTCAGCATGAGAAAACACATGAGGTCTAGCATAAAGCTCACGTTAACGATGCTGTGCGAGCGTGTATGTGAGTGTTGATAAGCGGTGGCGAGGTCTTTAAGTCGTCGTATTGCCTCATCGCGACAATGGGCATTGAAAAGTGCAACGACCTGGAAAGAAATGATATCGTTAGAGAAAGATGTCAGTGAATAGTGACGAGATAACCTTGATTAATAGTACAAGATCGATGGCAATCGGACTCTGATTCGAAAATACGAAAGAGAGATCAAAAGCTTCCATAGCGTCACAGAGTTGTTCCTTGCCGCAGAGGGCGATGCCCTTGGAAATGTAGCCCAATAACGAGGGCTGGATGGCAATGGACTATGCCAACAAGTTCAGCAAATCTGTGTTCAACAGCATCATGATAGGCAGGGCATCCGACCTTGGTTGCATCTTGAAGTGCATCATCCCACTCATGATGTCGCGCCCTTACAAGCGAGCGATTGGCATAGGTGTCGTGGCTGTTGCCATCTGTGTGGATTTCTTGGGTCAGCAGCTCTTCAGCGGTATGCAGATCCCCGGTAATGGAGGCATCGCGGACCGCCGGGTTTATAGCGAGGATCTACATGAAGGAAGCTCACATTCTGTGATAAGTAGACGCATCGAGAGTAAAAGACTTACGTCAAGTAATGATTGATTGTCATCAATGCCAGGGACTTCGTCACTTTCCGAGGGATGATTGCTCAAACTGCTGTGATCCTTGGTGAACTCGCCATTGTCGTGATCCTCTGCAGGATGTTGTTCGAGTATGTCCTTGATAGACCAGAGCCAAACCTTCCCTTGGACATCTCCACTGACAAGCAGTTCTCCGTTGGGAGAAATTGCAACACAGTTAACCCCTGCGGTATGTACGAGCGCATTTGCTATGTGCTGGTGCGTTTCCGTGTTCCACAGCCGCACAGTCATGTCGTCCGAGGCAGTGGCAATGAAGGAGCCATCAGACGAGATGGCAAGTGAGAGGACCCAAGCATCATGACCAATACAAGGTTGACCGATCTGAAGATATCCAGTCGATGAGTCCCAGAACTTGACTGTTTTATCGTATGATGTGGAGATAACTTGCTTGCCGTCAGCCGACCAGACAATGCTTCGAACCAAATCTTGGTGAGCGTATATTTCACGAAGAATTTCGGAGTTATTGGCGCCCCAAATCCGGATGGTACGGTCAGCTGATCCAGAGGCTAATTTTAGCCCATCTGGGCTGAACGCGACACTGAACACCGAATTACGATGACCTTTGAGTGTTTCGAGGACAGCGCCAGTCTCTGTATCCCATACAACAACCGTTTTATCTTCTGACCCGCTGGCGACTCTCTTGCCATCGGGGGAGAAGCACACTGATAAAACCCAACTTCTGTGTTTCATCAGCGACGACTTGATTGTCATCTGCTTGCTCTCCGAGTCGACGTCCCAGATGATGACGGTGTTATCACGTCCACCACTCGCAATTCGCCTCTCGTCTGGCGATATGGCCACTGCTTGCACTCCATCCCTGTGTCCCTCAAATGGCCCTCCTACCAATGTTCCATTTTGCACATCCCATATTCGCAGGGTGCCGTCCATTGAACCAGTGACGACCCGTCGGCCGTCCTTGAAAAATGCGGATACTTGCACTGATTCCGTGTGCCCTTGCATCGTCCGCACTGGTGTTGGTTGCCCTCGTGTTGTCAGCGCTGGCTGCCTTTTCAAATTGGGATGCGCATCTCTTGCTGCATCAGGCACCCCTGACATGTTGCGTTGACCTAGGGACAGAGATTGACGGTCAATAATATTTGAGATGGACGAGGGGCATACTTTGTGAATATAGGTACGTCGTGGATATTGTGTGATGTGAGTAGTGCATTTCTGCCTATAAGCCAACTCACGTAGGCGCTTATTCACGGTTATTGTTGGCCCCGTATTACTACCGCTGCTGCGGCGTTGATCTCTTTGCGCTTCTCCCATGAGTCGTCACTGCCCCTCTTTATAATCACCCGCCATATACCACTTGCCCCTCCATTCTGTGCACAGTGAGCACACTCAAAAGAACATGCAGCTGGTGCGATTCTGCCACGGTCATTTCTGCAACTAAATGTTTCTTCTACTAACCTTGTCTTTGATGACCCTTTGTAGCGCACCCTGCTTAGCCACGAGATCAAAAAGGCCGCCAGCTACGCCGCTCAGTGATGAATCTTATCACTTCAAATGTGATGCTACATAAGCGTGTGTCATGCATATCTCAGGCCAGGGCCGTTGGACCAGCGCATCTTACAGGTGCGCGCTTACCCGTACGATAACATCGGATCTTTACCGCCTGGGCCTGCTTGGTGCCAGATCGTGTGTCCTCTCCGCTTATCTCCGCGAGGTGTCTGATGGACTCCCAGAAACAATATCAGCTAACGCACTGGGCGCAAACCTTCAAGATATCTCATGTGACCCATCGAAAAGGTCACTGGACGGCACTATACGTTATCGTGAGCAAGGGTCTGGTTTGGATCTGGCGATGTTTCATAGATTGTATAACTGTTATTCTGTTCATCGTATCCGCATGCTTAACCATTGTATTGTTAGGATTATGTGGTATAATTATTGACTAAACGGCTGTATGAAAAGATTCAAGTCCAGTGGGTGTGCCAGAGGTTTTGTGCATCGTACATGTCAGAGTCAGGTTCCGAACAACTTTCTGATTATTAAATTAAAAGTGATACACCACTCAGCCATATGGAATTGTGGTTGCGAGCAAGAGAAATGTATAACCGATACTGCGTAAGTAACCTTTTCCAACCGAATCCGAGTCGAGCTAAAATCATCGAATGAAGGTTGTCTAATGTCCCGGAGGATAATAGAATGATAGGAAAACATCAGAAGGAACCAAGCGCAATTCATGGTAATGGTCGAAAAATCGGACGATCGCCGCGATGCAGAGGTGAATAGCTTAGCTTTGATCAAGCTGCATTCAATTCCTCCCAAGAAATGACATGACCACCTGCCCCGCACCGGAAACCATGCGCTTCTTGAATCCAAACATATCCCGCACTACAATTTCGGTCCTGCCCAAGCTTACGGCTGAGTGCACTCTCGATCTTTGCGTGCACACTGGCATCCGTGACACGGTGACCCTCCTTTCCTGTATCACGATGAAGTCTACGTTCAGCTTCTTCTCGGGCACGTTTCTCTGCCTCCGCTATGGCTTCCGCTGATCGTCTTTCCAGGCTCGCTTTATCGGCTTCAGCTTCTGCCTTGTTTCTCGCCCTCGCATCTATTTCCGACTGTCTTTCGGCTGCACACTGCCTCTTCTTGGCTTCTTCTTCGGCTAGCTCATTAATTGCCAGCTCAGTTTCTGCCACCTTTCTGGCTCGTTTCTCGGCAGCTGCCTGTGCTTCCGCATCATCAGCCTGCATCTCATATTCATGAAGTTCATGAAGCAGACGCCTTCCTTCCTGGTCATCAAGCCAAGTGGCAGAGACATCTACTGAAAGAGAGCGTAGTATGACTGAGGTAGGATACTCCGAGACATGGAACTGGAGGTACAAGCGGCTGCTCTGGACAATGCGGACATTAAGAATGACCTGTTGGCGATCCACGAAGTGGTTCCACTGGCCCTGCAGGTCGTTTTTCTTGATGGCCAGCACGGATGAAAGACACATAGTGTCAGCGCCCTCGAGAGTCTGCGGCATGACGGTTATCCCACCGCGGTAGCTGCCGTTGGTATTCAAACCCGTGCTGATCCCTTCTGGAATTTCCTGTGACTCGGTTGTGGCAAGGAGAACATTAGATTGAACTACAGAAGCCCAGTGATCATTTGCTGTGCTATATTTTATCGTATACGAGAACGATGTGAGCGTCGGGTGGACCTCATCCTGCGGGATAGGGACATTCAATGTGAGTGTCCAGTTCCCATCCTCATTGCTGATGAGCTCGGGGATGGGCTGTACAGAATATGATGCATGTGTATGAATCATTCGTATGTCCTCAGGTGGGAAAGTGCTTGATGCCTGAATGGTATCAGTGGAGGGTGGGGTGGTTAGGGATGAGGTCACGGAATATTGAGCGACCGTCCGGGCATTGATGGTGGGTTGGATATACACTCCATGCGGCCCTAACAGCTGGGCGAGTGCAGTGGTGAGGGCTGGGTGTATACAGCTGCATTGCTGGTTGTGGGGGACATCAGGCTGGCTCACTGGTTGCCTCTGCGTTAGATGCTCCGCTGGCCGAGACGAAGGCCGGCGGTCGTCTAACCGGGAATGATATGGAGAAATGCTGGACATCATGAGAAGAAGGACTGTATAATTGTCGAAGTGAGATAGTGTAAGGACTTGGAGGTCTTCTGGTACGTACCTTGACTCCAAGCTAGAGCCTGAATAGGTAAGAGGATATATAATTTATGTCCACGGTCACAATCCTCCGGTCAGATGCAACAAAAGTAGTATTTATCTTGAATTACAGATTTTTTTCTGACAGCCCCTGTGGTGTTCCCACTGAGCGCCCCATCTGTTTGCAAGGATGGGGATCGTGTTGTGTTCATGAGAATAGGCCACTGGTACGTTCGATCATATCATGGAGGCAATAGCATTCATTGTGCACGTGTAGAACTACGAGCGTTAAACTTCTGACAAATCTAGGGTTGATCAAATTCTGGGAAGAGCGCAGCAGGGACCACGCGCCCGCCTATCGCCCGTCCTGTGTCAATAACTGTAAGCAAAAGGAATCCAGAGACACGGAATATGGTACGGCAAGAAGGTGGGCTTCGTCAGGGAAAGGGCGCCCGCTGTTGATCACAGGATGGCCGATCACAACGGGGCAAGCGCTCGATCATACGGCAGGCGTCTGATAATGTCCTGTCAACACAGTGTTAGCATAGTGAACGCATGGAATATAAACGCCTGATGAACCTTGAATTCTGACATCAGTCCCCGGCGAGAAGAGTGGTTATCGGCATTCCACTTTCACTACTAGAGTTCAGGCACATGCATCGATAATATTAATGACTGACGTCTAAGATCAATCACTACGTACCATGCTTTCTGTCGAACATATGGCTCTGGCAGCTCAATCACTCAGCGCTCCACCTTCATTCACTCCAACTCCGGTCATCTTTCCACCCGAAGATATCAGTGAGACTTACACTCATGCGTCATATTCCAATGAGTCCATTCCCGAGCTTGTCGACAACGACCAGGGTAATTGGATGTTCTCGCTGAATGTTCCCATCCCAGACGAGATGGTCTACCCGACCCTCACGTCGCTTGAATATGTCATCAAATACGGCAGGGCGAACAGCCAGGACACATCTATGATTCAAACAAGCATACTGCTCGCCAAGGCCTCTGACTCCAGCTCAGACGTCGACACCGCACGCGTTCTTGACGGTATTACCACCGATACTCCCAAGATATCCATTTATCGCACTGGGGTAGGATTCCCTCCACAGATGCTTGATGGTGTGCCCACCGTGTGCCTGTTATCGATGCCAGCCGTCAAGGAGAACTGTCACACTAGTCAGCGGAACCACTACGTTGACCGACAGCAATTCCTCCCTCATGTCCGCATCATCGAGGCCAGCCGCTTGTACTTACAGTTGCACGTTACTGAAAGTCCATCTCCTATCATGCTACGCACCCTCGTTGCGGAGGTGTCTGCCACTTGGGTCGAGGATCGGCAGGGGAGGATCTTGTACGACAAGATCGAGGCGGCTCAAATGAGGAGAGCGATCGCGGAGAGTAAGAGAGCAGAGGATGAGCAAGCGAGGTTGCAAGCTGAACGCAAGTCCGCTGAGGTTAAACTGGTGAGAGACAAAGCAGAAGAGGAAGAGAAGTCAGCCAAGAAGAAGTCAGAATATGATCAGCTGGCGAAAAAGCTGGCGGATGAGCAGACAGACAGTCATAGAATCGCCAAAGAACAAGCGGACGCCCTCGCTGAAACTCATAGGGCTGCAAAAAAAACTGCTGATGCCGCTGCTTATCAGCTGAACATCGGACAAGGGTAGCAGCGAATGCCAGAAGAAGAGCCGGGAAGTAGAGGAACGGTGGGTCTGCAGTTGAGTAGTTCCGGCAAGTGCGAATAAGACGCTAAACAGCCGCAGCGCCGCGTACCTAGTAATACGTACTACTAGTAGCGCTCCTCGGGATTTCCCGTCTTCTAGAATCGTTTTGCGTCGTGCATCGTCTTGTCCGAATCCTTTGTCCACTGGCAGTAAGTACTAGTTTTGTAGCATGTAGAATCGCCAGCACTTATCGAATTTGTAGGATGAAATGAACCACTAGTAGACACTTCGGAACTGAATCCGACCTCTGAGCGAGATGAGCAAACGCGTTCAGTTCATCAATCTATCGGCAGTGAGACGGTTAATCCAAGGTAGATTCTTTACTTCGAATGAGTCGTTCATACACAAGCCATATGCATCAGATTGATCGCTTTATATAGTCAATGTACTAAAAGTTCTGCCGCAGAGACCATACTAGTAAGTACTATTCTTAGACGAATTTCAGTACTTGCCAAAATGCGCTGCACCGCAGCCATCGGAGTGTTGAACAACGGTACAACGACAGTCACTGCGATAGATATTCAGCTGGAGTAGCCCAGGATGCTCTCGACGCTTGTTGGATGCTTTGTCTTACCGTCACTCGCAGCGCAAGTCCCGTTCGGCTTATCGCCTGATGGCAAGCCGTCACTGGAACTCGAAACTGCGTCTACGATATTTCAACCATATCACGATAACTCTGCTAATCCTCTGTACTCGGATAATCTCGAACTTTCACCTTGGCAGCTTGACGAGCTACCTCCTGCTAGTAAAACAGGGCACTTTGTTTTTGAAACTGTAAATTCGCTGCTCCAGCATTGGCCGAATACGCGCTATCGGAATGGTCAGTCCTATCCTGACATTGGCACGGATGTCTGACGCGTATTGTCATTACCGTGACCTACCAGGCCATACAATGGTTCCGGGCGTAATTCCAAAAGGCACCTTGTTGTATCACGGAGCTGTCAATAACACAATCCCTACGGTCCCCGAGTGGACGGCCACAGATCCGGAACACTCCATCCTCTTTTGCCAGGGCTCTCCAGATACAGGATGCTGGCACTTGACACTTGCAGTAACTCGTCCCCTCAAAGTCCTTTATTTTGATGGGACTAGCGCAGCCAATACCCTAAATGGTACCCTTGACACTCAGGATATCATTGCATGGGGAGAATTGAGACCTGGCTGGTGGTCCAAGGAGGACCAGCGCATCGAGGACTTGTGCAAATGGGGAGCACCGTACGCTGTTGATGGTTATGTACGGTAAGCCATTTTATCTGGCATCATCTCCTTATAGTATCGAACTCCTTTTACAGAATGGAAATGGACTTGTATGTTCTTGATTTTCGCCTTGTGCTCTTCAACTGATCAATTTGCATAAGTGAAGTTATGCTCTGTGATTTCACGGCTGGCCTGGAAGTCGTCTCCTGGTCTCACCTTGCCAGCCTCGTCGAACCGGTGTCTACAGTCCCAAGAATACCAAACTTTTTTCGCAAGTCTCTGTGGTTTTCGTCTTCCTCGTGACTTCCTAACGTATATTTCTAGTGCTCCGCATGTTCGAAGTGATGCAAGCAGGGTCATGGCACAATAGATACCCTGGGGATACACGAATAAACCTTGATCTGGCTGGAATCGTCTCACTGTACGACACCACCCTCGTACCGTCACTCGTTGGTTCCCGCGACGGCCAGGAACGGTGCGACCACAGCGTAGGAGCCATATCTTCTGCAGATATCGAGGCGGTCAGGCGTAGCGTCTCTCGCACATTAGAGCGAGATCAGGGTGACATCAGTGGCATCGACTGGAAAACCCTTTTCAGAGTTATCGTGGAACGTTACTCGGAGCGCTTCGACTTGATGGACTACCTTCTCAACTCGGAAAATAACACAACTGTGGACCGAGCCCTGAAGGTGCATGTCCAGTTGCGCGTGATGCTCACGCCATACATTTTCCATTCTACTATGCCCCCCAACGCATCGTATGACACATCTAACTCCTGGGCAACACCAGTATTCAAAGCATGTGGGACCGCGCACACATCGTCAATTGTATCATATATTTCGAGCTTGAACCCCTCAGAACGCCTTCTGTTGCATGCAGTACAAGAGACTACGCGTGAGATATGTCGCGTTATTACAAAGATGTGGGCGTCTGGCGTCCTCGCAGGCCTTGATATATACCTCCCCCGTGGTTCCACTCCGGACGCTGCGCAAATGGTCCGTCTGATGGAATCGTGGAGGCAAGAATTAAGTGCTTTGATGACATGGCTAGATTGGAGCATGTGGGTTAGGTGTCGTCCAGCTTGCGGGCCTGAGGTAAATGTCTTGACATTATGTGCCGTCTATATACATCTTACTTACGTGTTCCTTAGGAAATGTGCTACCTTCCTTCCTGGCCCGTAAACGTGCCATGGGGTCGGCGGCCACGCCTTCCTCCGTATAGACAATATGAGAGCAGTGATATTATTAATAAATCCTTTCCAAATAGCTTACCTCTCACGCACGGATCCTCCATGCAACTGGCGAGTCCGCAGGATGACGACTGGAGGAAGCCCAAGCCCAAGTGCATTAGGCGAGTTGCGCCATATGGTTTCTAGGTTTTATTCTAAAGCTACTATTCAATGACATCCTTCTGGTGGTGACTGGAGACTTATTATCACTTAGATGTCTTGGATACGCACAGCTACTATGCACGTCCTTTCTTGCCAGTTTTCCTCGTACGGCCATGCTGTCATATGTGTATCATACGAAAGCATATAGAGGCAGGCAGAAATAAGTGATTTATACCACATCTTCATCTTCGCCGCCGCTGGCGTCACACCTGAGTTAATTCATACCTGGGGGTGTTGATCTTCAGACGACTGAAACACTACGCAAACATCCCTTCCTCCTGCAACGTCCCATACACGGCAGGGTGTAGTATATATCCCAGATATGCATGCTACTTTTTGAGCATGAAATGGGGATACGGCTTGACCCCAAACCCATCTCCTGCGTGACTCTGCCTTATTCGTAAGTTGATTTGAGAACCGGGGATTTTTCCCCGCTCGGAAATGCGGACCGTAGGCAAGTCCTCCTGACATCCGAGCTCATCTGCTGGCGCTGTCTGTTTTTCTCGTGGACCAATTGCAGAACGCATAATTTTGGGTGGAAGGCATTAGCATATATCGAAGAGTCCCTATGAGTTTATATAAGAGACTCCCGACCACTTCTGACATTTCCCAACAGTCTGAACTCGAGTTGCCCGCTACCATGTCGCTCACTGTGAGTCGTAAACACATTGCATTGATATGACCATCCCAGCTAAGACATTCAAGGTTGAATCAGTCACTGCCCAGGAAGAAGCATGCTGCCTCCGCTCGTTTGACAGTAATGTCGCCTGGGAGATCGGGAACATCATCCGCGCCAATGTCCAACAAAAATTCACGCGCCCCGTCGTCGTCTACATTGCGCACGCGAACTCATCCCAGCTTCTCTTCTTCGCCACATCAGGACCTGGTACACTTCCGGACAATATGCACTGGGTGAAGCGCAAGGAGGCCGTAGTGCTCCGTTGGGGATGCTCGACGATGCGCATGAGGTTGTCACTACAGACCAAAGCAAAGACACTGCAGGAAGTATATGAGATGGGCGATCCGAGCATATATGCGGTGCACGGCGGAGGTTTCCCAGTGAAGGTAAAGGGGGTGGAGGGAGTTGTGGGAGTGATAGTCGTTAGTGGTCTCGCGCAAGAAAACGACCATTGTGTCATTGTGGATGGTATCAAAGAATACCTTGCGAGGAACCCTTGAGCAATCGGCCAGTAAGTCGTATGCCATTGGCAGCTGTGTCCCATTGACAAGGCGGTTATTAGAATCGAAGAAAAATATCGAGGATGTGGAACTGTGATTTTGTTTCTAACTTGAATGCAAAAGCATAGGTCTGATGTGTTCAGCGTTCTGAGGTGTGCGCAAGTTGAATAGTGATCTGACTCGTCCCCAAAGTGCATGGCAATTTTGCGTCCTGCTCAACGATGCACTACGATTGGAGCGAGAGCTCAATGCCTTCATAGATAATTTGTGTCTTGCTTGAGGTCCAGTATCCTGCAAATCGAAAATGTCAGTTCCACAAGACTTCAAAATCCCCACATGAACAAACTTACGTTCGCCGTGGAAATACCTGAATAAACCGTGTCGGCGGGTGACGATTGATCTATTCCCCGCAGTTCCCCACCGTTGGCACCGCCCCTCTGAGTGTGATCTGTTAGAGTCGCTTCTAAGACCGAAGTTTGTTCTCCGTCATCCAGCTCTCTGGGGCTCAAAGGAAAATGATCTCCTTGAGGTAAATCGGAGACAGGGGACACTAACACTTTGTCGTGATCAGAGTGTAGGGAGTTGATGGAGGAAAGGCTATCGCCTTCACAACTGTGAAGCGAGACTACAAAAGATGAACAATCTGAAAAAGAGTGGTAGCCAAAACTGAGGTTGGGATGTCGAAGCACCTTGTGCATATTTAGCATACGTGTTCGTTAGGAAGGCAGGAGATCAGACCTCGCTGAATGCTCCGAGCTCTATGTTGGAGTAATTTGGTGCTGCAATGAGCTCACCGACGTCCTCGACAAATGGCTCCTCGGAATGAACCAAAGGTGACGAGTCAATGATAGGATCTGAGTCTATCAACTGAAGCTTCAATGTCACGCTAGCCTGGTATATGGAAGGCTCTCCATTCCGGCCTCGTACGTGCACATGTCTCAAAATTTGTGAAACGACTAGAAAATTATGAGTGAATGTTTATGATGACTTATGAAGGCTGCAGGACCTTTTGTTTGTGTTGATGTAGGTAACTGCATATAGTCACGAGATGATGCAATTGGCACATCCTTGCAGAACCAACTCAGCGAGCCGAACGATAACGGAGTATGTTTTGCTATCAAGTCGATGCATATAGACCAGTCCTCCCTCACTAAGCTATCGAAGAGGGGGGAGTTGAGCTATGACCATTCACACGATAGGTCATGTCGCTTACAATTCAAATGACTCATTCCAGGCGTACTTTCCGGGGGCGGAGACTTGGGTTCGCTTGCGAACAGTGTCGACGCCGACCTCCACATAGCATTTATAAGGCCCAGGCGGACATTCTGGATCATCTGGTTCTATGGAGACGCTGATATCTATGCGGTACGGTGAGCATCCCGCAGGGCGTATCATTGCAATTCACTTGCCAGAAACCTGGATGTGGTGATAAAGTTTCCGCCTTCCACCATACGATCGCACTGGGAGAGAATCCATCTAAAGCAGGCAGTAACTCGTTGTACACGAGGGTGGAGCAGTTTTAAGGGAAGAGGAGTCACATCTTGGTCAGACGCTATGTCGTATGTCCGGTGCTCACGCACAGCAACGGTTTGATGTCTTCCCATGGTCGTACATAGAACAAGTACTGTTAGCTCAAAGTTATACGGAGGATCTGGCAACGTTCGGAAAGTGATCCTGATTAAAATCCATCTTCAACAGAATCAGCAAGTTGATGTTTCTCACTGGCAGAACGGGTAGGATAACGTTGTGATGAGGAGCTTAAACTATGGCACTGTAAGATCCCGCACAAATACGTGTCAACACAACGCGCGTCCGCCAGTTTATGCGGTCATGAAGGCCTTTACTATTAGCTTTAGCACTTGCCCTTGTACAGATCATGGTGGCATCAACAAGTGAGCAAGTGAGTTGTAATGCCGCTCGCCGATTATTGTGATACTGATTCAATTTGCAGTTAACAGCACTTGCTGGAACGACAGTTGGTGAGCAATCACTCGATTGAATACCCCCGCATATAATTAACACCTCCAGTCGTTCATCCATTGGTCCTACTCTCTGTTACTGATCACCATGCACGCACGGTCTCGCGCACTTCATCAAAGCGTGTTGTTGGCGTTCTTTTGGGCCAGGACAACGGCAAGACCGTTAACGTTGCCAATTCATTTGGAATCCCGTTCGAGGAGGATGAAAGAGATAGCAAGACGTGGTTTCTAGACCATAACTACATTGAGGGGATGTATGATATGTTCAAGAAAGTCAATGGTGCGTTCTTCTTTAGCTAAGTAACTATCATAGATGCTGAGTGAGATTACAGCAAAGGAGCGGATGATCGGGTGGTACCACACGGGGCCAAAACTACGAGCCTCGGACCAGGAAATTAATGACCTTTTCAAGCGGTACATTGCGAAACCAGTGATGGTCATCGTTGATGTACGACCGCAGGCCGTCGGAATCCCGACGGATGCGTACTTTGCAGTAGAAGAGATCAAAGACGTATGCCTTTCCTCTTTTGTAATCTATACTCGTACCGATTTTATGGCTTCAGGACGGCACAGAAACACGGAAGACATTCCTTCACGTCCCTTCTGCAATAGAAGCTGAGGAAGCTGAGGAGATCGGTGTCGAACATCTCTTACGCGATATCAAAGACTCGACCACCACCACCCTCTCAACACGCGTTTCTGAGCAACTCGCATCACTTCAAGGACTTCAATCCCGACTACGAGACGTGCACAAGTATCTGCTAGATGTTGCGGCGGGTACGATGCCAGTCAATCACCAAATAGTTTACCACCTGCAAGACGCACTCAACCTACTTCCTGACCTGAGCAATCCGGTGACAACACAGAGCTTCGCATCGAGCACAAATGATCAACTACTCGTGGTGTATCTGAGTAGTCTTCTACGTGCTGTCATCGCGTTACATGCTCTGGTGGACAACAAAGCCACGATAGGGCGAGCAGAGCAAGAAGAAGGCATGGATGAGAAAGACAAGGACAAAAAGACGGCCAACGGCGACGCGAAAAAGTCGGAGGATGTCAAGAAGGATGAGGAAAAGGGAAAGGACTCGAGTAAGAAGGACGCAGACAAGGGCCTATAATTAAGTTATACGTTCTATCGTTGCTATCACCGGCACGACTACTTTGCAGAAGCTACATATAGTTTTTCCTAAAATGGTTGAACATGTGATGAGCACGTGTCCGATGAAGTGCCGTTGTGATTATGGAAGCGCTTTTCTTTTTTCATTCACTACCTTGAGGCTTTTTTTTTGCGTCCTCCTCTTCACTCCATAATTTTTTGAAGAAAAGTGCGTCGGATCTTGTCTAGGATGCTTACCTTGTCCAATGCACTTTTTGCGTCGTTGAGGCCTTCAACGGCTGCGTCAATCGTGCACGGACCCCTAACATTGATTTTTCCCTGACAGGTTCTCTATACAACATGTCTGGCGCTCGTGGATGTTTCAACTGTGGAGGCTGTGCGTGGCGTTTCCGTGTTGTCTGTTCCCCGGCTTTTGAGCAATTCCTCGTCGATATGGCGAAGGAAAGGCCCCGTAGCCATCGCTATTGCCTTCGTTCTTATTTACATTATCGAATTTCGCGGTGCTGACGTGGATTGCTATGTTCTTTTGCTCATATCTACCGATGACACATGTTATCGTCGACGACTCTCACAAAATCGCAATATATTGCATTGCTCGTCCTAACTCTCTGCCTTGCTTGGTTCCATACCTCCGATCTTCATGAAGGCAGTCGGTCATCAAGCTGCTAACTGCCCCAAGGCAGGGACTCCTACTTGGTAACTATTGATCTTGTTTATGCCGGGCATCGTCTCATTTTCGCTCGCCTTGTTTAGCTACAACTGTATGTCATGTTATTGCTAAGTCCATTTTTACATGGTGTTCACCATTTCTGCAGGTGGTATGGAGGGTCATGTTTCTCGCGATTGCGCGATGGAAGTCAAGGCCAAGTCTTGCTACAAATGTGGTCAAGAGGGTCACATTGTATGTTTTCCGGGGATGTTGGTCATCCTTTTTACTCATTGAACTCAGTCTCGCGATTGCCCCGAAGCTGGTGGGGGCGGCGGCGGCTATGGTGGGGGATTCTCTGGATCCTCCAGCCAGGAGTGCTACCGCTGCGGCAAGCCCGGTCACATTGCCCGCGCATGTCCTGAGGCCGCAGGAGGCAACTCTGGCTACGGAGGAGGCAGTTACTCTGCTTTTGGTGGTGGAGGGTCCAAGACTTGGTTTGTCTCTATCATCTTCATATTACATTTGCACTGATTCGCCATGCGCAGCTATACCTGCGGTGGTGTAGGCCATTTGTCGCGCGACTGCGTTCAAGGCTCTAAGTGCTATAACTGCTCGGGCGTGGTATGTTGCTCTCCATATATGAGGTTCTCTAGCTCATATTTGCCGATCTAGGGCCACATCAGCCGTGACTGCCCCCAACCTCAGAGGCGCGCCTGCTACACGTGTGGTTCAGAAGGGTGAGCATCTCCAGTTGTACTCATTGGTCTCTTGTTAATCCACATCTTAGCCACATTTCTCGTGATTGTCCCGGTGTGGCCGCCGCTGAGGGTGCTTGAGTGATGCGATATCCATGTGTTCCTAGGCTCTAGCTGCTTAATGTTGATCTCTCTCTGGTTTGCTGTTGAAGTGTTTGGATCTGTTACTCCGTACGCGTATCTGTTGGCAGAATACTAGCAGTTATCTGCAGCACACCATTAATATCATTGTACAAGTTCATCATGTACTTTGCAGGAGGTCGCGGGATGTGTAACTTACTACCAACCCGGTTCATGCCGATTGCGCAAAATCCCCAGCCAAGCTCATTTTTTCCACGCCTTGTTATCCGCTAATTTCCACTTGCTCAACTTCTCTCTATTGACACTCGCTTTCATTGTCTTCCATGCAAGCCATTCGCCTGGCGCGCCCTAGAGTCTCCTTGCGCCGTCTGGCGACCACTGCTCAGGTGCCCACGTCCGGACCATCCTCGTCCGTGACCGCGTCTGTTATTCCTCTCTCCAACGTCGAGGCACAATGGGAAAATATGTCTAAGAGCGAGCAGGCAGTTGTCCACCGGCAGCTCGAGGAGTTGCAGAAGAAGGACTGGAAGACACTCTCTATGGACGAGAAAAAAGCGGGTGCGTGTTGTCGTCCTTCCGCTCTTCGGCTGCCCCCGTTGACGTGTCTTACTGATGTCCGTTTGGCCTGTTGTTTTATTCCAAATCACTCATCATCGTGGCGTTGGGATGGATGAAATACTATTCCTTTGTGCGTAACGCGTGTCAATAGCATACTATGTTGCCTTTGGCCCGCATGGACCCCGGGCTCCTGTCAGCCCACCTGGCCAGGGCCTCAAGGTTTTCCTTTTCACGATGGGCCTCGTAGGTGTCGCTGGACTGCTCTCCATGGCCATCCGTTCACAAGGTATGTTTTTCTCATTTTTTGTGTGCTTGAACTCTAATATGTATATCCCTGAACCTTAGCTCCACCTCCACCGAAAACGATTACACGTGAATGGGAGGAAGCATCCAATGAACGCGCAAGAGAGCAAAAGTCGAACCCTATTACCGGTTTGTCTCTCCTTCTGGAGATGTGTTTTAATAGTCTAATGTCCGGCTTCACGCACAGGCATATCATCGGAAGGGTACTCTGGGAAGGGCTTCGTGGTGTCGAAATAAATGCACTTTAGGCTTCCTTTTCTGCTGCTTACACGCGCGCACTGCAGTCATTGCCCCGTGCGTCTGCCGTGAAGGGAAAAGACTTACATTATTTGCATATACCGTAGAGCCTGCTTTCATTTTCTTTACTTTTGCAATTGCAAAACTGCCAATCTGCCAGAATCCATTTTGGTAACTGCTCGCGGCGTTTAGCATGGTAACATTGCGTCTTTAAAGGCCAATACGAGACAACAACCAAAGTTACCGAACTACAAGTGCGGCAAAGCTAGGCTGAGCAAACGGGTGCATTCGTAGACAGGCAGCCATATGAGTTTCCGTCGTATGCTCATGTTCCGGGTTCGGAACACATCACCGACACAGACTGCACTCAGCACCCAGCAAAGAAACACCGTGACGATCATGTTCCGGGTTCGGAACACATCACCGACACACAACCCAGCAAAGAAACACCGTGACACTCCAGGACACCACCATGCACTACGAAGCGACGGTTGGAAGGCAGTGAGAGGTGTGTCGGAAGCAAGCCACGAAAAATGCAAACGGACCGACGGGTAGCAGGTAGCGAGCAACCGACAAAGCTCTTCGTATCCGACCAAGGCACCTAGCCAACAGGTCTAATACACCCACATCATCAGCCCCCGCTTGGCAATTGCAGCCTTAGTGCGGTGTAAGGTCAGATCATCTCGATGTCGTAATGCAATCATGTTCAAAGGCAATGAAAGAATGACTGGTACATTGTTTTATAGCCTTTCCGTGGGCGGCAAGGCACAGGGGTACTTGCGTCGGACGACACGAAGATCATTGCTATCCTTTGAAAGGGGGAACGATGATTGGAGTGGAAAATGCAGAACAAGATGCAGAACTGCTGCCGAGACCTTGCTCGAGCTCTGAGTCTCAATGCATGCTTCCGCAACGGGTGGTTCCGACCCGAGGTATCACCTCAGTAAGTATGACCATGGCACCAGCCAAACAATGCACGCACCATAGCAAGAGTTTGCGCCTGCAAACGCATCCAATCACCACCGAATAGATGGTAATGTGGGCGCTGCTGGACCTTCTATGTTAGGTTTTATACTGGGGCTGTGAAACTTCACCGTTGGAACGTATGATGTGATGGCGACTAGTGGCGTCACACTTCAAGTGTGACACTGTTGGCGCATTTAGGGATAGATTGCAGGTCTGATGGGCGAAGCTGAAACAACCCCTAGACACAACAGCAAAATGCAATCTCGCACCCGAAAAATCGGAGCCGCAAACTAACAGAGGCTGCAACGGCAGTGGGCTGGATCTGATCGCACACGAGTGACAGAGACAACCAAGTATATGCTCAGCGGGTTCTAAATCTTCATCGGAGATAGTGAATTTTTTGCACTCGCCATCTTGTGAACTCGTTTCAAATTGAAATTCCTAGACGCTAGCGATGAAGCGGCTTGCGCAGGTTGGAAGCCAGGGGGTACGGACAGCCCACAAGAGACCCGCGCAATACGCATCAACGAAAAAAAATCTCCACTCGGGGTAGGCAAACCGCTCATTGATCGGGCACCATGGGGGAGACCTGTTGCAAATCTATTTCGGATATATGATCACAATGGGAATTAAGGCATCCTGTCGCTAGTCAAGCAAAGGCCGACGTCTAACTAAACCGCGGCGCTTTTCCCTACTTTCTTGACCTCCTCGGGTTTCAGCAATACCTGTGTGGAACGACACATCATCAGAACTACGCCGGAAAAGATTGAGCAAGTATGAAGAACGCACCTGCGGTCCACCAACACCATTTTCCCATTGTTGGTATTTTAGAGCGGTCGTGCCTCTCTTCTCAGCCACGACACGCTCAGACTCTTTCAGCGACTGACGAACAGCCCGTGCGGTGATTTGGGCATATTTGTTGTACCTTGAGAGACGTGTCAATGAATGAAGATAGACAGAATCTATGGAACACGAACGTGAAAAAGTTTCGCCAAGTTGCACTGCTCATTGTGGAGGACGTTGGGGTTGAAGAATACTGTTCGTGCTCGAGCAGTCAAAACGCTGAGTCGTTCCGGAAATGTCCGTTCATCATGCGTTGCCTAAAATGGGGACTGTCATTGATTTGAATTGTAGTGTGGGGGCCGTTGCTCACACATCCGCTCTCACCCTTGCTTGGTTCCCTAACTGTTGTATCTGTTTTTCCATACTATCCTAAAGGACACGGAACACTAAGAGCTCCGATGGCAGGAATTACTTGGCACTATGTCCTGAAATTTATCATCACAGGTGTGTCACTCGGCACTTGCATTCCGGTAAAGGGTTGATTGCTCAATAACCACATTCACAAGGCGATGCTGGAGTTGGCAAGTCATCTTTACTTGTTCGCTTGACAGACCAACGTTTTCTCGCGAACCCCGACCCAACTGTGTGTGGTTTTTCGCATGTCTGATAGGCTGAATTTGACACTGCCCCATTACCCCTAGCTAGGAGTAGAATTCGGCTCGAAGCTGATTGAGATACCCGAAGAAGGGAAGGTTGTCAAGCTTCAATGTCCGTCTTCTTCTCCGTTTTTCTCTGGCACGTATCTCATGTAGTGGGTTATTATGTAGGTTGGGATACTGCCGGAACCGAATCCTTCAGGTCAATTACACGATCATACTACCGTGGTGCCGCGGGCTGCTTGCTAGTCTATGACGTGACATCTCGCAAGAGTGTGCCCTTCATTATAACCGATTCATGCCCGGCCGTCTGCTAATCATCGTACACAGGTTTTGTAAACGCGCGGTCATGGCTTGCAGACGTGCGAGAGCATGCTGACCCTCATTTAACTTGCATACTGGTCGGAAATAAAGTTGATCTATGCGACGAGGAAGCTGAAGGCTCATCGAATCGACGAAGACAAGTTTCAACAGAGGAAGCGGACGAATGGGCGAGAAAGGAGGGGTTGCTATTCTTGGAAGCAAGCGCAAAATCGGGGAGCAACGTTGATTCGGCATTTGAGAAAGCTTCGTGCGATATTCTCCATAAGATCAAGCGTGGCGTTTTTGATGATGATATAGTGAGTGTTATTTCAAGTCGACAACCACCTGACACCCTCCGTCGCTGACATGTTTGTCTAGTCTCCAGGAGTGAAGCTGTCAAAGCCAACGAATGGAGGCGTTGCCCTGAATCAAATCTCAAGTAAACAGGGATGCTGTTCATGACAACTACTATATATTATGTGCAACATTAGACATAAAGTTGCTGTATTCTATTCTACTGTGGTTATGGGACTATAGTTATTACTCTGTATTGCCGAAAATGCGCAGAATTATGAGACTCGTACTGTATCTGAAATGTTTAATGAAATCCCGCGCTAGGGTATCCTGGGCATACAGATGATACAGAACTTTTGCGTATGTGTGTATGCAAGGGAGTGGTGCAAGCTCTGTCAAACAACCTTCTAACACGCTTCTGATGGCCGTCGGAATCGCATGCGTCCAAATTTCCTGCCCTCCGCCAAGATCAGCGCCGTAACGTGTCTGCATACTCTTGCAGTTGCTGTACAAATCCAAAATTGGGTTCAGCAGATCTTCGTCTCGTTTTGACGTATTGGATAGCTTGTGCTGGAGTCCAGCCGTACTCTGATATGAGAAATGCGCAAACCACGCTGGTACTGCGGCTCACTCCCTCCATGCAGTGCACAAGAATTCGTGCATTTGGATCGTGCAGTGCGCTGCGGATGAAGGCAGTTGTGGATGGAAGGTGGGCGGCGAGCTCGGAGAATGGAAGATCCTCGAGGGGGTATTGAGCACGATGGATGGGTAGCTCATGCGGTATTGCGACATATCCGCGCATTGCGGAAAGGATGTGGGTTATACCCAGTGTGGCGAGTGCAGCAGGGTTCTCTGCGAAAGAGAGGTCTGAGACAAATAGCCTTGGTAATATTTCTGATGCACCAGGTGTTCGGAGCTGGTAAGAGATTTGGGACATGGGCGATGGTGACCAGTTGGACATGGTAGAAGGGTGACCGCCGTTATGTGAAGACAGTGTGAGCCTCCCGAGGTGCTAGAATATATATAAGCATAATGGGAAGCAAGCGAAGGTGGGACGCAACCAGCAAGTAAGGATGTACTCAAACGTAGGAAGGACCGTTTAAAACACGACTCACCATGACAACTTTGACAGCGCAGTAGTTGAGTGGACAACTTTAGAACGGTGAAATGGACGGAGGAAAGTGGTTTGAGTAAGAGGAGCTACAGGTGCGAGAATAGTACCACGGGGCAGAGACCCTTACTAGATTAGCCGGCTGGCCTCTTTATGAAAGAAGTTGGGCAAGAAATTAGCAGGACAAACAGCCTTGGCGTAACTGTTCGAGATCTGAGCTGGATTTGCCCAGTCCTGAAGCGATACCAGGATAGAACGGCGTGCTCAGCGGACGTCGGGAAGGCACGGCTCTTGGGCGGGGTTGGTCAGGCTTAGTGAGTTCGGTAAGGGGAAGCACTGGCAGAGCTTTTTGGTTGGAACTAAAGTAGGACAAAGTCTGTACACTGTGAGAGCTCACGAGATTTAATGTACAGCCTTGCGCGACCTCGATCATCAAATGGAATTTTATCCACACTGGCAGGTTCAGGGACGACTGAACACGCGGTCGAGGCTATGCATGACACCAGTACTGCTCCGAACCAATGGATTCTGGCCCCGGCTATCGTCTCTCAGCAAGCCGAATCTGGGGAGCAAGTGCAGTGCAACGTGTAGAAAGGATTTCCACAAACAGGTACGATATGTGTATGAACTAACACAATGCGAATACGAAAAAAAAAGAAACATAAGCTTGGCAGACCCAAAACATTTTACATGGCATACTGTCAAGAAAATTTCGCGATCATAGAATGGACGTAACAATTTCGGAGCAGCATCGTAACAGTCTGGCCTATGACAGTCTAAATGAGATCGCTAGAAAAAGCACTTGTCAGAGCCCAGATCCAATCAATCACACAGTAAGAAACTCACGCGACATTAAGAGGCATCTCGTCAATCTGAGTGTTGTAGAATTCTGCCCGCAGTCTTAACATCAATCATGCAGTAGCAAAATGTACTCACGTTCAATATCTCTCAGCATTCTGACATCTTCAGTTGTCACAAAGTTGATGGCAACACCTTTACGGCCGAAACGTCCGCCGCGACCAATGCGGTGAATGTAGTTCTCTCTGTTTGTCGGCAGGTCATAGTTGATGACTAGAGAGACCTGTTGCACGTCGATTCCGCGAGCCAGGAGATCTGTCGTGATCAGGACACGAGATGAACCTGACCGGAATTCCTTCATCAAAACTTCACGCTGCTTCTGTTCCATGTCTCCATGCTGGGTAAAAGATGCGATCAGACACAACTGAGATAATACCGCAATTACTGACCATAGCAGATACCGTGAACTCGCGCGAGTGCATCTTCTCCGTCAACCAGTCAACCTTCCGCCTTGTGTTGCAGAAGATGACGGCTTGCGTGATCGTTACAGTCTCGTAAAGATCGCAAAGAGTGTCTAACTTCCACTCCTCCTTCTCCACAGCGATGTAAAATTGCTTGATACCCTCAAGCGTCAATTCGTCCCTCTTGACGAGAATTCGAACAGGGTCACGCATGAACTTCTTCGTCACTTCCAAAACGTCGGCGGGCATGGTGGCGGAAAGGAGTACTACTTGAGTCTCCTGCGGTAGGAGTTGGAACAGCTCGTAGATTTGGTCCTTGAACCCACGGGACAACATCTCATCAGCCTCGTCGAGACAGAAAATTTTGATGGTGTCAGTGCGGAGTGCTCTCCGGTTGATCATGTCGTATACACGTCCGGGAGTGCCAACAACGACTTGCACACCCTCCTGGAGCTTGGCCATGTCCTCGCGAACGTTTGTGCCTCCAACACATGCATGACACTCAATGTTCATGTAGTCACCGAGCGCGATGACGACTTTCTGGATCTGTTGAGCCAGCTCGCGGGTGGGTGCCAAAATAAGGGCTTGGCACCCTTTGATAGACATATCCAACTGCTGAAGGATGGAGATGGAGAACGTAGCGGTCTTGCCAGTTCCCGATTGTGCCTGAGCAATGACGTCGTGGCCTTTTACAACCGGGACGATAGCACGCTGCTGAATTGCGGAAGGCCTCTCAAAACTACAGAATATTGATGATACAACAGTTACTAAAGGCTGAAGGTACTCACCCGTAAGCGTAGACACCACGGAGAAGCTCAGCTTTCAAATCCATGTTGTCGAAGCTGTTTTACACGTCATCAAGACTTGATTCTGCAAGATCAGAACACCCGTTTGACGCACTTATCTACGACCTGGTCCCAGTTGGACTCGATCTCATTCTCTGCAACATCCTGGAGCGCTTCTTCTCTAAATCCACATGAGTGAGATATTAGTAAATACACGAAATCGCAATCGGCAACAGGACGGGTTACTTACGCTGACATGAGTATAGTCTATTTTTTGTATCCAAGGCTCGACTACTGTAGTCGATTATGCTTGGATTGTAGTGGGTTGTGTCCGGTGAGCGTATCGATTAACTTCTGCGAATTGATCAAATTTTCCGCATCTTCCTTGGGTCGGTGGCTGAAGCGGCAAAAGCCGACATATTTGAAACTCCGTCTTTACCTCCATATGGCAAGTTGGTGAGACGAAACGTCTGCTCCAAAATTTGTTCTTTCACAACGAAACGAATATCGCATGGAATTTGTTATGTAAATGACATAAAGGCTATGTACGTCTGCTGTAATGTTGTGTGAAGACAGACACGACACTGCAGACGAACATCGCTTTCATGTCAATGTTCAGTATCTCCTTGTGGACCACATGAATCTGACACCGGGGTCAGGCCTAACTAGCTTACAGTACAAGCAACCTATACATCGTTGACAAAACGCTGACGAGTCCAATATGTATCACATTCATTGCATACATTCATTGCATACTTTCAATCGACCAACCCTCCCATCCTTCCCTTTTCCCAATGCGCGGTCCTTCCTGCAGCTTGAATACGACGTCGTCCAATTTGGCCATGATTTTCGCGGTGATGACAGCTGCAGCTGGTGGTGCCCAGCTTGCCGCTACACACTTCAGCTTTCCGTGCCCGAAGGCATACAGCTGATCCCTTCTAGGAGCGGAATGGCTCGCATGGAACCGCATAGGATTGAAGGATTCAGGATTACTTCCGAAGAGAAGAGATTTCTGTGCCTCTTCGACATCTGCCACATCCACGGATGGCACGAACGGCCGCTTCCACCATGGGGCGACCACGGCGCGAGTGATGTGACGAGTCGGGGGGTGGAGTCGGAGAACCTCACTGATGATCGCTTCTACACTAGGCTGCGCTTTTGTCCCTTCGTTTGCAAAGGCGCGGAACTGATCATCAGTGGGGTTCTCATCATATGAGATAAATGCATCGCGTAGCACGCAATTGCGGTTAGAATATACCACCGCAGTCGCTGCTACGCGCCACATTGTCTCGTATGCCGGGATGATGAGGTTAAGAGGGTTGGTTCTGTCTGGAACCCATCTGATGATATAATGGTTGATGCGATCGAGCACTTCTGTAGTAAGAGCAGTGCTCGATTTGGATTGCGCCCAACGCTCGTTGATGGCTTTGGTCACGAATGCCACGTCCACGGGGTCAAGATCTTCAATATCTGTGCCCAGCAGACCTGCCAATACGACACTGAGCGTGACAGACTGCACGAAGGTGGCGTAGTCGAGGCTCTTTGCGTCAAGAAACCTGTTCACACAGGCTTCGGCGACGTCAACGAGCCTCGACCATCCATCTTTCGCGCTGACAGCGGATATCAGAACTTTTGCTTCGCGAGTGAAGTTGTCATGAACGCCTGGATCATCACTAACGAATGTGCTGGAAATACCAAGCGCTTTCACCAAACGCTGGTTGGGTATGGATCTTGTGCGTAATAACGCGGAAATGGGGATATCAGGGGGATTCAATAATGTCCTGACGGCGCGGACACTGGTATGTATCCTTGTTCTTGGGGTCATGAAAGCTTTGGCGAGGGTTGCCGCGACAGCGACGGCAGCGGAGAAAATCAACATGATACTAGTATGAGGCATTGCGGGCATTAATTGGATGAACTTCCTTGCACCTGTTACCTCAGTATTTATCCAGGCGGCTCGCACATCTATTCTCCGATCGCTAGCTTTCGAACCACATGTGCGTAACCTTCTGACTAGAGTTCAACACGTTCGTGACTCGAATTCTGATATCGCGCGTTTTTTTCTCAAAGATGTTTTAATAGCCGCAGCTCGAGAACATTCGAGCTCGCGCTTGTGTCCTAAGTATACGCACTTTCAGGGAGCCTTCACTTTGTTGTTGCTGTAAAATTCATTCGTGACCTTTTCCAGTCATCAAAACTCTCACGAAATGGTGTTTCTGTAGGCGTATCGCCCCATCTGTGGTACTTTCTGGTACGTTCCGCAGCACGCAGTCGTTAAAGTTCTTCAAAGTCTCCCTTAGGTTCCCCCTGACCCCTAATCTATTGACACGAGGTTTCCTGTGCTATACAAAGAAGCAGTCCACAGTGATATACAGTTTCATAATGTGTGCCCCCTCTGCAACCGCGTCGTTTTCACGTCAGATTTCATTTCCTGTGCAGAACATGACCTCACAACAGGTAGACAATTTGCCTGTAAAGGGACACATTTAGGACGGTGGGCGTGTTTTAGGCTCTAGAATCCAGGAATCGTGACTGCGGTCGTAGTCACCATTAGTGTTTACTGACGCCCTCCCTCCACGTCAAGAAACCATGATACCTCCACAAGTCAACCCTGCATCCAACTCAGACTTGATCTGACTTTATCAAGTCAAGTAGATGCACTCCGGAAAGAGGTGAATCATCGCTGACGAGTCGCGGCGGTCAAAAATAGAATAGGAAAGTCGGCATCGATAAGTCCGCCTTGTCGGAGCGGGGTTCATGTATGTAAGAGACATCTTCCCCATACTGCTATATTACATAGCCCTATCAGAGGAGTCTGGATAATGAGGCTAGGAAATACTTCCTGTGCCGTGATTCAGTGGGCTTGAATGGATCCCCAGTTCTTTTTTAAGATGATGTTGCCCGCGTATATCCACTGATTACTCTTACATATGATCTAGGATCCTGCCGGTGACGGAGGTGGCGATGTGCTAAAGTCAAGAAACGTGCCCTCTTGCAGTGATATGTTGCATCTGCTCAGTGGAGAATGCCCGGCTTCAAACTGTTCTGAAATAGTACAATGGTACTTATATTGTAGATCGGCAGGATGCATCTGGATGTGATCACGATCTTATGTGTCTAGCTTCATACAGACATACCGTTAACAAACACTGCGGATCGCTCTTGGAGCGAGTATGCGCCACTCAGCTCAGTCCGCCGCGGATTCCTCACTCTCTTCTTCTAACCCGAAAATGGCCCACAGCACTGCAGCCTGTCCAAACGGCCTCTCCATGCCCAACAAGGTACTCGCTGCTTCATATCTGTTCTCCGGTTTCCTCACTTCCTCACAGAGTTGTGCGTAGGCCTTTGTCACACGAGCCAAAGATACGCGGTGGATGGTAGAATGCAGGGACGGAGATGTTAACGCTGATAGACGCGGTGAATGCACAACTTCGGGGCTGGAGAGCCAGAGAGAGAATCTCGCAAGGATAGGCTGCAGCTGCTGGGCAGGAAGCACGTGGGAAAGCCGATCCTGTAATCGGGTCTAGGTATGCACGAGTTGTGAATAAGATGGTGAACTTACGGAAGATGACTTGGACTTGATGATGGCGACAGTATCGTATAACGAGGCATCTCTGAGAATGTTCTCGTACTATATGATAGCTGAGTGAAAAGTGGACACGACATGAGAAATAAACTTACATGCTCGTCCTCCAAAGAC
Organism: Suillus weaverae; assembly: GCA_016767475.1. Classification (NCBI taxonomy): domain Eukaryota; kingdom Fungi; phylum Basidiomycota; class Agaricomycetes; order Boletales; family Suillaceae; genus Suillus; species Suillus weaverae. Next base: position 1,696,753 of record MU179298.1, read on the forward strand.
TTCACTCTTTCATCGATTTTTTCTTGGATGGTGCGACGTTTCTCTGAAGTGAATTCGAACGCCTCCAGCACATTCTACTTCGATTAACTAGCTGGAACAAGAGGGCAACAGGTGTGGAAACCTACCTGGAGATAACACCAACAATTAAGCACGAACACTGCCCGATCCCACTGCGGGCGATACCTCGCCTTCTCCTCGGCCGCAGCAGCACACATTTCCATGGCAGGATCAAGCATCACATCTAGGATGCGGTTAAAAGTCTGTCCAGGCTCTGCAGTGGTGTCATCGAGAAGAGAGGAGTCATAAACCTGCATGATTTCACGGAGCAGCTGGGCATGCTCTAGAATTGGGAGCGGTGGGGTCAAAGATGGGTCGTCTGGGTCCTGGTAATCGCTTGAAAAAAAACATGAAACAACTCATTGTAAATAACTCACTAAGGGGATTCTTAGGAGTGCGCGACCATGGGCTTCGATAGCGTCGAAGAAGACTTTGTAGCTCACATCTGTGATTCTACCAGGAAGAATGAGCATGTACGAAATGGGCTAGAGCAAGCAACTCACTCGTTCAGAGTCGTCGACAGAAGAGCATCCTCCCCGATGGTGCGCCGCATCGTAAGCATGTAGTATTGGAGTAGATTCGCAACTTTGTACGAAACGATGCTACTTTCTTGCGAACGCACAGTCTGCTGCACGCGCACCTGTGAACACATGTGAGACCCATTTTACTGTTTGACAAACGACAAACAGACCTTGAGAGGCACGCACAACTTCGTTACTGCAGAGTTAAGCAGTTCCTTAACCCATCCCTCTTCTTCACTCCCTCTGAATGTCCGTACAGCACCAACCATTCTCCTTGCTCTGCCGTCATCTTCTTGCCCTCCTCCAAGACCAAACAGGCTTTCCAGGAATTCACATTCTGCGGCAATAGCCTGGTGGACCCACGCAAGCATATCACCGACGTATCTGATAGGATCATGTGCATGCAGTTCAATGGGACGCGGAAGACCTGACGGGCCACCTCGAGTCAATGCATCTAGAAATGCACTCAGCAGACCTGTTTGGCGGGTCTGCGTCAGGAAAACAAGAGCTTCACTGTGGGCAGGTATTGAAGAGAGGCTAAGAATCTACCAATAGTGGGTACATACGAGAGTAATTCTGGACGCTGAGAGAGGCGGCAAATGGCTTGCTGCATAGTCGAGTCAACTTCCAGCTGGGCGTCGCGTCCCATCTGACGAAATTCGAAAGAACACCAGCGATATATCTTCTCGTAGCCTTGTTCAAGGTAGGAAGAAGTGGACGCCATGATGTCCAGTCTGCAAGAACGATATCCACATAACATCACCGGCTCATAGAATGCTACTTACCCAGCTTTCGTCGGTCCCTCTTCGCCTGACATGAGTACTCTGCAGTCGTTACGGATATGCTCTGTCTTGTTCATTGCCTCAAAGAAGCGGGGGCCAATGGGGACATCTCGCGAGGTTATAGCTTCAGCTTCTTCATCATTTAGCGTGAAGCGGTTTAGGAAGAGCACAACAATAGATTTGCGCATCTCAACCTCTTCCCTGTGATATCTGTCAGTAGAAATACCTTCCAAGGCACAAACATCATACCTTTCACTCCTCAAGCTCTCTGCGCGATCAAGTAGAGACTGGCTTGCCTCGCTTGATAGCCTTAGTTGCGTCTCTGCTTCGTCACAGGCAACGCGCATGGCAATGACGTGATTCTGCAGCTCATCAAGTTTCTACAGCTTTGTTAGACGATTCTCGATGATGCATTTGACCAACACACACTTGATCCACTTCGCTAAATGCTTGAAGAAATTGCTGGCTTCCTTGTGCAAGTTTGTTCTCCAGATCTCGACGAAGATTCTTGCGTGCCCTCGAGGCGGTCTCGTTCAAGCATTCCCTATGGTCCTGGACGGCTAGCCCAACGTTTGCATCCCCATCGCTCCAATCATCGTCTGAATCTGGGCCGTCAGTCTGTGCTTTGGAATCTGATCCTGATACTGTAGACTGGGTCCCATACAGTTCTGACAGCGTCCGGAGCGCTTCTGTTGTTGCTTCATCAGTAAAGTTTGTACCCAAGATTTTGCGCAGGCGGATTGTTATTGGATTGCGAGTCGGCGACGCAGAAACTGGGGTACCTGCATTTCGAGACGGGACAGACAAAGAACTAGGTGAAGGTGCAGGTGAGCGTGCTTGAACGGACATACAGTTTCAGTTTGGCAAAGTCTCCACACATATGCATCAGCATTCATTTACAAATACCAATTCCACGAAACTGCCATCTTGCACTGTACATCGAAATCAAAACATTCATGGTGCAAATATAGCGCGTTCATTGATGGGGATCCATCGACGAGTATACCTAACGTAGAACGTAGCAAATGATAAAATCTAATGTATTACTAACAAGAAACCCGCCAATCAGTAGTGGTGCACCTCCTCACGCTCACGACCACGCATGGATGATGGCTCCGTGCCCTTGTAGTAGATGTCTGTCCAGAGGTCCTTGGCCAATGGCTCAGGGGATTGTTTAGCCTCCTCGACAGCCTGGTCAACCTCGGCCTTGGCGTCCTTGTCAAGTTGCTACGCGAACATGATCGTCAATATAATTCAACGAGAAACGAGTTTCGACAGACCTTAAGCTCCTGCTCAGTGGCAAGGCCCCACTCCTCGATGTAGCGCTGTAGACCGCGGATAGGATCTTGGGTGCTACGCATCCGCTGAACCTCCTCACGGGTACGGTAGGTGGTACCGGGGTCGGACATCGAGTGACCGCCATAGCGGTAAGTGACAAACTCCATAAGAAGTGGGCCATTGCCTTCCGTTACCCACTTGCGAGCGTATTGCACAGCGTGCCTAGAAGCGATGATATCCATACCGTTGACCTGAAGACATTCAAAGATAAGTGAATATTCAAATCTAGCAAGGATGAGGAGAAAATGTGTTTACCTGGAGACCGGGGATCTTGTCACCGCGAGTAAAGTATTCGGTGTTGGATGAACTGCGCTCGGCAGAGGTACCCATTCCGTACTTGTTGTTCTCGCAAACGAAGACAGCGGGGAGATCCCAAAGTTTAGCCTATGTGCAAGAAACTTGATTAGACGGAGTTCATCTATTACTTAAAACACCCATACCATGTTGAATGCCTCAAACACCTGTCCTTGGTTACTTGCACCATCACCGTACAGAGCAAATGTTGCGGTGTTCTTGCCAAGGTACTTTTGTGCGAAGGCGATACCAGCTCCTACGGGAACCTGGGCACCGACGATACCATTACCACCGAAGAACGAGGGAGTGAAGATGTGCATAGAGCCACCCTTGCCGTGGGACATGCCGGCCTGGCGACCAAGCAGCTCAGCAATAACACCCTTAATGGTGCCGCCACGCATGACAGCGAAGGGGTGACACCGGTATGCAGTAATAACTCGATCTTCAGGCTTGATACCATACTCAAGACCAACGGAGACAGCTTCCTGGGAACATGGTCAGCAATACTATGTTATTCAGCTGAGAATACTAGATACCTGGCCAATAGCTAAATGGCAGAAACCGCGGATAAGCTTAGCCTTATAAAGGGCATCAGCAGCCATTTCCATCCGACGCATTGTTTGCATGTCCTTGTACATTTTCAGGAGCTCATCCTTTTTCACTTCAACCTCAAGAGATGGAGTCTCGCATTGATATGCACGGAAGGACTCTTCATGGAGTTTCACAGTAAATGGTTTTGACTGGTCCTCGATGATGTCTTGTAATTGAGTGGTGTCTGCGGACGTCTGAATGGCTCGCGCAAAGGCAGGCTGTGAAAGAAAGACACAAAGTCAGTTTTCTCACAAAATAGGGAGATTAGCTGGACTGACAATACGGCGAACAGCAGGACGGAACCGTGCAAGAGAGGCCATTGCTGAGGACGGCGGCGACGACGAGAACGAGGGAATAGAAAAGAGCTGGAAGAGAGGAGGATGTATATGAACCGACGAGGGAGACGCGAACTTTGACCTCCCAAAACTGAATACGTAAAATCGGGCTCCAGCGGAAGGAAATAATTCTGTCTTGCACAGCCACAATCCACACCATATCCAGAAATAAATATTAAATCCTAATCGGCAGCCTGCAGAGCAGTATTACCGGTGGTGCGATCCTACATATTATCAAGACTTCATATTTTAATTATTGTGGCACATGTAGGCACTCAACACCCTGACTTTGCTTCGCGGTGGTCTTGTGAAAATCGTCACGTCGCTTTCCATGACAGATATTGCTGGTGAGAGCTGTCGCGCGTACCATGTGAGTGGCCCGCCTCGGGAGACACGGTCGACGGAATTCTATGGCAAGCCTCTGCCTCAAAGCCATCGATGCATTTGGACACAGTAGCACTAGCCAGTATCATTGAAAGTCACCGAGCTTTGATGTTCCACGAGTGAAACTAGAGATGATTTATTGCACATAATAGCAAACACATCAGGCCTCTCGCTGGGCAGGCACTGTCATATACAGAGACCGCCTGAGAACAAATCTATGCATTATATATGTTCCAAGTCTATCAATCGGAAGTTAGCCGAGTCCTACGAATTGAACAAATAATGGACTTACTTTGCGCCACAAGAGGCCCCAGTAATCATTGATTGGTCCATCAATACCCCATGCCATTTTCCTAAACCACCAGAAGTTTCCGACGATCAAGAATGTGCAAATACCGAAAGCAACACGCTTTGTACTGTCCTTCCAGCGTGCGGAGAAAATGAAATGGTCAAGAAGGTGAGCGAGCATGAGAACGGAAAAGTAAAGAGTGGGAAGCTAATCGATTGGTTAATAGGAGCCTTCCGACTTCGACACAGACACGTACATAGTGATGAAGGTATGTGACACGGCCCATAATAAAGAATGGGACTTTAAAGCGAGTTGTGAGTCCCTAATTTGAACAGAGAGGTTCAAGACTCACAGTAATGCAAGAACCACCCGTAACCAGCAATCTTTCCAACATACAAGAAATGATCCCACTGTTCTAAAACGATGGATTAGCACATGCTTGCGAGATAGATGGCAAGCGAGCTTACGAGGAGTCATATCAACGTACTTGCGTTGGTGGCGGAGCAGGTAGACGCCGAGGACGATAACCGAAACTATCAGGCTGGCCGTACCGCCCCACCAGATCACAGGCGTGCCAAGAAGGTAGTACTTTGTTTGATTATCGCCCCAGCCACACATCCTGAGGCCTAGCCGCAACCAAGGCCAGTCAGTGGGATTTGAAGCAAGGATATCTTCCTTATCTGGATCGGGGATAAGTGCATTGTTGGAAGTCATCATAGCCACATTGAGATGCCAGAAATCACGGAGGAACGGGGACTTGTAAAATTTTGCATCACCAGGAGGCACTGAAACACCAATGTCAGGGCTACATCAGGGAATGGCACTGCGGCTCACAGCGGTCGTTCCAATGACTCTCCACGTTCCAGTATGTGTGCATGTCTTCTGGGTCGTTCTCCTTGGTGCAGCTGACCTCAAGCTGCTTAAAGCCCCACTGAGGTAGGACTGCATTCGCAGCGTACAGATAGCATCCTAGCGCCTGGTGTTTGAACCTTAATCTCGTTGTGAGTGAATGAATTTTCGTCACGTGCTCCTTGGTGCCCTGCTTGATATCATCGACGACCTCGACGACCCAATAGTCGTGGAAATCCCCAACGGTCGAGTTACCATAGCCAGAGACTTCGTTGTTAAGCTTCGTCACGGGTGCTGCCACTGCGTGCGAGTGCAAGTGTCGCGTTGTCGGTACATGTTGCAAGCGGATGACGTCACCATTCTGGAGGAACTGCAACTCGCCGTTTGGGTTGTATTCAGGTGCTTCCCAAGTGGGAAGGACAGTCCAATGGTTGTTGTCATCTTTGTAGTGATAGCAAGTAACCTGCTGCTGGCCTGAACCAACGGGATAGGATTGAACGTGAGAGTGCAGTAGACCTCCGCCCCAGCCCATGCCTTTCAAGGTAATTTTTGAGCCAAATGCAATTTCTGGGTGTCTCGTCAATGGTATTATCCCGATGTAGGCAAGGAATCAAACCGACCCCGTGGGTTCTTGCCGAAATCGTTACCAACCAGGTGGGCTTGGAATAGCGAGCTCATCGTAGAGTCACCAGGACCCGAGTGGTTTAGGATCAGGAAATGCAGCTTGAAGGACAACATATAAACCAGGATCGGGAGGATGATTAGGCAGAGCACGCGAGCTGCCCAGTGTCGAATTTGATCTCGCTGTTGAAGGTATCAGCTTGTAGGAGCAGCTTCACAAAAAGTGGCGAGCCTGACATTTGTCATGCGAAGATCGCCAAATTTCTCCCAGAGATCCTCGATGGTGTACAAGCCAACCACAGCAGTCACGAACAGTCCGATCCATTTCACACTGGGATAGGTCAACGAAAATGCAATTGGGAAACGAAGAAGGTGCCAGACCTGGTCACACAGCCGATGGAAATACCCGTAAATGCCAGCCACATCCACCAATCGAAAGAGAATGATCTGTTGCAAGTTTAAGCATTAAGCCGCATGTATGGCGTGTCCAATACATACTGATATTGTTGGTTGTGAAACTTGGTGAGTAAAAAGACCGTTAAGAAAGTGAAGAATAGGAGCATGGAATCCAATAGAATGAACCGCGATATACACAACCAGGCAACATCTGCAGGCAGAACATGAAGTACCAGCAGCGTTGATTTTCAGACCTGATACTCACCGCACAGAACCATGAGCGCAACTAGATGGCAAGACCATGAGCTCATTCCCAACTCAACTGCAGTATACCATCCTAGCGGAACCAAGGCCACACCGAATGTCGCCATCATAACCCGCATAGCCACGTACGGGACATCTTCGTTGTACACCACTCCGCTTTGAAACTCGAAGTGTCCATTGTAACCCGACAGTAAACCCGCAAGGCCGACAAGCATCTTCCCGAGCGGAGGGTGAACATCGAAGTAAAACTCGCGTTTGAGGTAATGCGACCCGAATTTGCCAAAGTGCGCCTCGTCCCAAACAACAGTGTTGGCACGACCTATTTTGTGGAAGCGGGTCCAACACGAGAGCAGAGTGTAGATGACAGGCGGGAGGTGCTCTAGGTTTTGAGATATGAATTCGCTCTGGGCGGACGCTCAAAGTCAGCGCAGTAGGATTCAATAGTGAGGGGTACGTACGATCGAAGTTGGAGGTGGAGGTGGAGGCCTGTGAACACGCCCGCTGCTGATGCGGCTCTTGGTAGGCCTTAGTTTTGAGTACACGTCCTTTCCATCGTCGTCGTAGTGCATTTCACTTTCATGTTCATCACCGCTCATAAACCCGCCGCTGCTTCCGGGTCCTCTAGCCACCCTCCGCCTTGTCGACGTATCCTCGTTCATGTGATGTAACGGCAATAATTCCTCGTGTTTGTAGCTCTGAGCGGTTTTATTGTAAGATGGATGCGTAGCAGGATAAGGAATTTCTTCAAAATCAGAAGACGTGCGTGGAGGTGTACCGGGCGGTGTACCAAAGTCTATTTGGACTTGAGGGGGCCTCATTTGCCCTCTCCTGCGTTGTTTTTTTTTCCGACCGAACAAGCTCTATGGAGCCTTTGGGAAGTTGATGGTCTTGCGGAAGTGATGAGCTGGCCCCGTTCCCGAAGTGTCGTGATACCAACCAATATGGATTGAAGCACTGCCTATTGATATGACACGCCGAGGATTCACATTCACAAAGGCTTGTACCAAGCTTGTACGTTCACATCGTTCAGATTTAGAGGTTTCCAATAATTAGATAAAAGCACAAATTCGTATCGATGGCATGAGCACAAGTACTTTTTACGACAAACGATGATACCAGCTAACAAGATGATTCAAAGCAGGCAGCAGGTGCATGTACATTTTATAAGTGTCGTTGGTATTGAGCTGTGATCAAGCAGTGTCAGGCATAGCAACCAAAAGACAGCGGAAACTACTAACCGGCGACCATAGCGTGGTCACGCTCATACGGCTCCAGGGTAATCTGTTCAATAGGCTTGAACTTATTTTCTCGCAGTTTTTGTACTTCCTGCACAAAAACGGCAGAGGGTGCTGCTGTTGAATCTATACAGCTAGCTTTGATGGAGATGACCACATGGCCACCGTCTTTGAGGAAGAACTGCGCATTGTGTATAACAATACGTGCTTGATCGGGTTGTGCAACGTCTGCGAATATAACGTCTACAGTTGACACCAGCATGCGGTACCTGTTAGGAAGGCGGGCGTCCTCCACGATAGCTACAGAAAAAGTTGTTCTCCTCAGCTGCAGCGTGCAGTTTGGAAGCACTCACGAATGACGTTTGTTCGCTTTTTAGCCATGTTGATCAAATCACGCCCTGATCGTGGCGAAAATTCGACAGCATAAACAACACCTTCCTATAACCATGTTTAACACCAGCCTTGTTAGAAAATGAGGAGCGCGACTCACGGGACCAACAATATCTGCTACGTGACTTACACTCGTGCCGCTAGCAGCACCGAGGTATAGAACCTTCTTTCCAGGTTCGATGAAAATCTTATCCATACCGCCCAATACACCTGCTGCCAACTTACTCCGGAAAGGATTCCATACGCGATACTCGACCTTTGTGTCGTCGACACCACCTTCAATGGATATCCGTTTCTCGCCATAAACACTTTCTCCTGGGACAAGGTTCTTCGTGACAAGTAGATGGTCCTTGCCCTTGGCGATGAAGACACCTGGATGTCTATGAGGCTCGAGAATAACCTTCGCACCGCCCCTGGCTCCACCACCGGGGCCGCCACGACCACGACCACCACCCCGACCACCGCCCCGACCACCTCCACCCCGACCGCCGCGATCTCCACCCCGCCCACCACGACTTTGGAAGCCTCCACCACGACTTGCACCTGAAGAGATTGGTTCAAAAAGGCACGATATAAAGTGGAATATCAACGTACCACGACCGCCTCCTCTACCTCCTCCACGTCCACCACCACCACCTCCCCCGCGTCCTCCTCCCCCTCTACCAAATCCACCACGATTTCCTGATGCTCCTGCAAGTCATAGATTAGACAAAGAATATCATTGGAGGATTTGCTAAACAACATAAAAGATACAAACATACCAAATGCCATTACAAGTTGTGCAAATGACCTTGGAGTTGCCTTGCAGTGTGGTCTTCAAAATTTTCAGCGAACTTTAGTTCGTGCCTGTTCATACGTGATTGATACATACTGTGACGTTTCGTCACAATCGAGTCACGCTCGGCCAAGTCACGATGTTCTACTGAACGCTCTCTCGAGTCTTGACAATCTCTCAGTTGACGTTGACAAATCAAGAACGTTCTCATCCCTCCTGAATACGGCAATCCAGAGTTTGGCCCCGGCCGTGTCTAAATCCCTGACATTCTGAATCTAGCTGCATGAACAACGGAAGATTCTGTCACACTGGCAGTTGTGTGCATCGCTGATGCCCATACGCGGCCACTGGTTCCAATGGGCGACTTGCTTATCTAGGAGTGGATATTACAGTCGTTCCACACCAAATTGCCACTTCATAAGGTAGGTCTGAGGTGGCAGTCTGCTGGCATTGCAGATATCTTCTGTTCAAAGGGGGATTCCGTGTACAGGTTCTAACTTCTAATTGCCATAAAGAACAAATTCAATGCATAAAAGCAAGACGTCTTCCTACTATCTTCTTCAGATTGATTTAATCCCGTGAATATCACATCCTCTCACGAACAATGCGTTCCCCAATTGTCCTCGCCGTTGTTGTTACTTTGACAGCATTAATATCTGCCAGGCCTGCCGATGCTGACGTCGACAGTACTAGTACTGAATTGTGTCCTCTCCTTTGCATGCGTCAAATAGATTGCCAAGACTGCCCTGCTAAACACTGCGTGAGTATGAGTAGTTTGGATCCTGGATTTAACCACATAACTCACCGACGTGGTAGATCTTCAATGTATGTATGTACTAAGTGTGACAGTGAGTCATGTTTCTACTTGCATATAGGTGCAATATGATTGATGGCACGACGCCAGTCAGTACTGGTAGTTTGTTGCTTGGTTGATCAACGGGGTTGCTTCTGAACAATCGAGATCTGGGAATAGAGGACTCGCTTCAAAATACTACGTTTGTCATCTAGATGATAGCGCTCAATTGCTTGGAATGGGGGACTCCCTCAAATGCTAAAGGCCCCCATCTCCACTGGTCTATGGTTTCGAGAAGCCCTCGTTCTTCTAATCTCGGCTTGTTCTGCTCAAATCTTACGGGTGTAATCAAGACTGCAGTATAAATATTCTGACTTAGCTTTCCGAACATTGGATTCAATGATTTCACTTACGTTGGCTTGAGGTCTCATCTTGATTCACAATCGTCGATATCAGATGCATATGTTCTATGTAGGAATCAATCTATTATATATTCTTATTTTAAATCTGGCTTGAGCTGACTTGAGACCGTAAATGCGGCTTGCCATTGACTGGACCGGGCTGTGAATTACACACAAGCCATAACTTCAAAATGTTGAGCGAACCTTTAGTTCGTGACGTGATTGGTACATACTGTGACGTTTCGTCACAATCGAGTCACGCTCAGGCAAGTCACGGGGTTCTACTGATTTAGTCTGAACCACTCTCTCGAGTCCTTGACATTCTGAATCTAGCTGTATGAACAACAGAAGATTCTGTCACGCTGGCAGTCGTGTGCGTTTGTGGTCCCCATGGCTGGTTCAACGTTAACCAATCGCCGACTTGCTTATGTGGGAGTGGATATTACAGTCGTCCCACACCAAATTGCCACTTCACTAGGTCTGTGAGGCGGTAATCTGCTGGCATTGCAGATATCTTCTGTTTAAAAGGGGATTCCGTGGACAGGTTCTAATCGCCATAAAGAACAATTTTAATGCATAAAAGCAAGACGTCAGCCTGCTAAGGATGATCCTCTTCCCGAGATCGATTTAATCCCGTGAATATCACATCCTCTCCTCACGAACAATGCGTTTCCAAATTGTCCTCGCCGTTGTTGCTGCTTTGACAGCATCAATATCTGCCAGGCCTGCCGATGCTGACGTCGACAAGGGAGTATGTCCTCTCTTTTGCGTGCGTCAATCAAATTGCCGAAACTGCCCGGATAAAAACTGCGTGAGTATGAGTAGTTTGGATCCTGGATTTGACCACATGACTCACCGACGTGGTAGATCATCTATATATGTTTCTAGTGTGACAGTGAGTCATGTTTCGACTTTCATATAGGTGCAATATGGTTGATTGCACGACGCCAGTTAGTACTAGTAGCCTGAATTTGTTGCTCGGTTGATCAACGGGTTGCTTTCGAACAATCGAGATCTGGGAATAGAGGACTCGCTTCAAAATACTATGTTTGTCGTTTAGATGATAGCGCTCAATTGCTTGGAATGGGGAACTCGCTCAAATGCTGAAAACCATGTCGAAAGAAACGCGAAGTGCCGAACAATGTACTACATCTCTGCCCTTGATTTCGTCAACCGATCAGACAGGCAAAGGTGGAATAGAACAAGAACGAAAGACTAACTAAAGACCCACCTTCTGTGGTCAACAAATTACTGGACGAGTTCGTTACAAATGTGGCATGGAGCGTTGATGGCGCCCAGCACCACACATGAATCATTCGCTCCTTCTGTGCCGTTCTAGATATTGACAATATTGCAATGCTACATTCGCCTCCGACTGAACAATCATTCAAAAACTTTTTTTTTGATTCTAATCGAGGAATAATCCTATGGACAGTACTTTCTAATTTATGGGACCCCCGGCGTCCCTTCTTATCCCTGAAATCGCGAATGCCCTGATGTGAGGCTTGCCCCCATCAGTCCGCCGTTCCCGCCGGCCGTTCCAGATGAATTGATTCTGATTGCTACTATGGTGTGGCGATTGACTCGCGGTGTTGGAACGCGTTTTACACTCAAAACTTGCCGCGTAACCGTCCGAGATGGAGGTACCGCGCCACAAGTAGCAGTGCAACGCCAAATATAATGCTGCCACCTGGGAAATGTTAATGTTAACTCAAAGATCGCGAGAGTAAAACTTGCCTGAATAATAACCTGCAGCGACGAATCCTCCTGTCCCGGTACTGATGGCGCCTGATATCGGAGGACCTGCAACGCCTGCAAAAGCAATGAGGGACATGAACATTCCCACTCGACGTCCCGCGTCTTCCATTTGCCCCATTGCTACAAGAGGTGCAGAGTACAGAGATACGTATGCTCCAAGAGAGAATCTGGATGAGTGAGTTGAACAGCTAGCCGTGAATTAGTGCGGCGCGTACCCATAGATGGCGGCTATTGCAATAAGCTGGGATTCATTTTTAGCAAACGGCCAAGCGATTGTCGCGATTCCTGTCATAGCAGTCAAAACTGCCATGGTGTTGATAGCGCCTGTCAAATATCAATTGATATTACCATGGTCCGCAGCTATCGAGGCCTACCAATTTTATCTGACATCAGCCCAAATGACACACGCAATGCAGATGCCGCATTGGCGATCGCGAGTACATAGAATGAAAAATCTTTTGAGATGCCAATTGCTACGGCGCTCACAGAGAGATATGTTAACTCTGATGAAGCCACAATATTAGGAGCCACTATGATAAGCACAACAGTCTTACCTGTATAAAGACCTAAAAGTATCATAATTCCTGAGATGCAATAGATGGTAAATGCTTTGTTGCGGAATGCTTTGAGATTGAAGAGTCCCCCATGAACATCGACGGGAGGGAGCCGTCGTTTCAGTAACTTGAGGGAAATGCGTCAAAGAAAGAGGCATCTACAGGTGCTGACAACATACTACGTTGGCTGTCCCCAGGGTAGCCATCAAAATGAGTCCAAATACGCGGACTGTCCATTTAAACCTGTGATTGCATGATTGTATATGAACTGCCTCACGATTAATCGGACGAACTCACCCAATTAATGGAATCAAATTTTGTGCTGCTACAGGAAACACGATGCTGCCGAGCGCAGTCCCAACGGTTGTGAGTGACAAAGCCAAGCCACGTCTCTTGGAGAACCAATGTGACACAATGACCACCACGGGATTCCACATGATACCACAGCCCACCCCGATGCCGACGCCCTGTGTTAGGAAGAATTGCCAGAATTGAGTACATTCCGCGGTTAGGAAAGTACACGCGACGAGGATGCAGCTAGCGGCAAAGAACGGTATTTTGAAGTATCCCAGGTCAAACATTCGCCCCGTTGCAAGCGATGGAAGGCACGCGAGCGCATACTAGTAGGACAGATGAGCCACGCAAGTTTGCTAGACCGAGAATTAAACACGCCTGCGTAGAACCGATCCATGCTCTGGATGGTGCAAGAAATCAGCAATGCAAGGTTGCATTCAACAAATTTAGCGCCTTACATATTTGAAGGAGAAGTGTTCAGTAGTAGATTTTCCTCGTAATACGCTTGGAAGATCTGGAAGGTAGAAATATGTAGAAACTGCAAGTGTGTGATGATAAACTTTACTCACACCCCAAGAAAGTAAAAAACCAAGCCTGGTGAAACCTTCTTGAGCCAAACTATGGAAAGAATTAGGGACGGCTTACGTAGAGAACATAACTAATGCGGCGCTGCAATACGAAGATGTCAGTGACAGTTCAATGGATTGAAAGTGTACTCGCGCAAAAACCACCAGCCATGCCCTTAATCCTCCATCTGGTGCTTCACCAGGATGTGTTACATGCTTTTGAGAAACTTGTTCATCCGGGATTTCCGGGTCAACAGCTGCTCCGGTCTTCTGCCCATCGTAAGACAAGACATGGCTAATTTCAGACGCAGAGTCAATGCCCTGGAAGACCTCCGTACTTAGTGACTTCTCGGACATGGTTTCTCCTGCCAATACGTAGAGAAGAGGTCAAACCTAATGGAGAGCAGGAGGGAAGGAGGGACCGTACTAATATGTGAAAACCATACTGCCGACGTTATTTGCATATAGTATTTTCCGGAACACCTAGCTCCTTCCTATAGCTATCAAGATCTTGAAGGGCCGTCGGGGCTAATGCTGATTCCATTCTCACTTGGTGAAGCCACGCATACAGTGACCAAAAATATGTCATTGGGCTTGCTGGCCTTCGCTGTTCAAGGTGAGGGATCGAGCCGAATTGCAGGTAGGCCCATTGTATCTAGCCCGTGTTTTGCCAATGAAACTGCCATTAGCTAGTCGGACCTGATAATATAGCCTCGACTTATTAGCCTCGTAGTAAGAAAATCGTGTGGGCAGTTTCACCTTTATGGATATAACTGCACGACTCCAAGTGCGCACTGGAGCGTCATGTCGCGCATTCAAGTTGCAAGGGTGAGGCGTTATGCCAGCAAGTCCAGTTCCTATTTTTAGTGCTTGTGATTCAGACTCATGTCATCCTGATCCTGTAACCTGTTGCAGCCTCGAGCCAAGGTAGTGGATGAGATCGCTGGCACTCCTCCGGCGTTCCAAAGATGACTCGGTAAGTGGTCGAATGGAATGCCAATGACCTCAGTTTTGCCGATATAATTGAAGTAGCTCTTGAGTAGCTCCGAGGCAAACATAGGCCAAGCGGCTTATGTAACAGCTTTCCTGACCTTTAAAGTCCTGACTCGGAGTTTGTGTGATCTTCTCTTCCCTCACATACTTTCTGCAGAGCAGTTTTGAGGGATTGCAATGTATGACTCGCTCTTTGAACTTCTTGAACACTGACTTGGCTGTCATTTTGAATGTTTCCTCTGTCGGCGCGTATGTGGCCCCGTCCACCATCGCTGGGATACTATGTCTGGACAGCGATGTCGTGATACATCCCTGCTGTCGCTATGCTTGGTGAAAACCAAACTAGAGGGAATCCAGTGTCCCGAAGGAGTTCCGTGCCGCCATTCAATGAGACTAATCCACACAATATATGGCCACTGGCCAGTAGTACATCACTCATGTCATAATCGACTGTTGCGCCAACATTTGCGCCCCAAAAGGTCGCTATGATAGACGTTGACCATCATAGAGGTATGTGATAGTCTCACCCTTTACGAGCATTTCGCGCCCTCAGTTGATCGCGAAGTTTGAAGACAAACTTTGTTGCTTGCAAACAGCGCGCCTGATGACTTGCGGTCCTTTAAACTTTCTGCCGTACACGAGGAGGGGACCATCAAATCGGCCCTTGTGCCCTACTCATGATATCGCTGGGTGTCATCAAGATCTTGCAGTGGTTCTTGCCTTAATCACTCTCGTACATTCATAGTACTCCGGACACATAGACTAGGCCAAATCAGGCCCTCAATACTTTACGAACAAGAAATCGTACTTCCTGCATGTTCATACCGTGACCACATAAGTAATTTCCTCGATTCCTTATTTAAGGAAGTTGTGGTTTTCCTGATGTGGTACGTTGAAGCTACTCGAAGTTGTAAGTGTTTAAACATTTATTTCCCAGACGGTGGAACTAAAATGATTTTTCACTGCTACGAGACTAAAAAGTTGAATCTGCACTTCAACTTTGAAATCAGTTTCACTGGTAAAGCGCTACACACAGCGGAGCCTGCGTGTCATGGTGATCGATTGATCCGGCTTGATTCCTCATCTCCATCAGCAAAGGCCAGCAAGTTCAATTACATGTTGTAATCGTGGCGTCATCATATGACGGTTTACGAACTCAAGGTTTTGCAAATAGCTATGGGAAGGAGCTCTGTCGCGCGGAGAATACCATAAGTACATAACATCGACAGTACAGTTGCTCTTTCCCCTTAGCCGCCTCTTGATTCTGACCACTTCTCTCCATATTGACAAGAGGACGACGCTATGTCCGAGAAGTTACCAAGTATAGAGTCCTTGCAGGGCATTAACTCTGCGTCTGAAAACAAACATAGCTTGTCTGACGATGGGCAGAAGACAGGAGTAGCTTTTGACCAGGAAATACCGAATGAACAAGCCTCTCATCAGAAGCTCCCACCAGATGGAGGAATAAGGGCATGGCTTACAGTTTTTGCGCAAGTACAAGTTCATTTCATCCAAATAGTCACTGACGTCCTTAGATTGTAGTACCGCATTGGTTACATTCTCTACGTAAGCTGTTCCTAATTTCTTCCCCTACTTTGACTCAAGAACGCTGTACCAGGTTTGGTTTTTTAAATTCATGGGGTGTAAGTAAGGTTTGTCACGACACGCTTGCAGTTCCTACAAAGTTCCACCTTTCAGGTCTTCCAAGCGTATTACGAGGAAAATCTGCTGCCTCACACTCCATCTTCAACTATGTAAGGCGCTGTGTCTGTTTGACGCAACGTCGGATGACTGATTTCTTGCACTCTCCAGAGCATGGATCGGTTCTACGCAGGCGTGTCTAATTCTGGTTCTAGCAAGCCTGCTAAGCTCACTTGTGCTGCTAGTATGCACTCGCATACCTTCCGTCACTTGTAGCGGGGCGACTCTTTGACTTGGGATATTTCAAAATACCGTTCTTCGCCGCTAGCTGCGCCCTCGTCGCGTGCACTTTCCTAACCGCGGAATGCACTCAATTCTGGCAGCTCTTCCTGACACAGGGTCTCGGTCTGGGAGTGGGTTCCGGTTTCGTATTTAGTCCCGCAATCGTCATCGTGTCACATTGGTTCTCTAAGAGGCGTGGCCTTGCTTTGTCTATCACCGCCGTCGGGGCTGCGCTCGGCAGCATCGTGTTTCCTGTAGCGGCGCAAAATTTGATTCCTTCAATTGGGTGAGTTCGTCTAATCGATTGTGAGGCAATTCATATACGCTCATACGCTTTCAGGTTTAGATGGACAGTTCGTGTATTTGGACTCATTCTAGTGGCTACAATGGGGACGGCCAACATAGTATGTCGTTAGTACTTGAGGATACCTACCCGACCGACGCATTTTTCTCAGTTTCTTAAACGGCAGCTTCCGCCCGTCAACGTTCGTGGGGGACTCTTCAATCTCAAAGCATTCCGCAACAAAACGTATTCCACCTATTGTGTTTCAGGAATTATGATCATGTTGGGTTTTTATACAGGTACGACCATTGTGCTTATTATTGTAGCTCCTGAAATTTTGTTTCACAGAGTTAACATATCTCTCTGTGAGCGCCGTAGCAATCGGCGTCTCGAAAGATTTTTCATTCTATATGATTGCGATTGCCAATGCAGCATCTGTGCTTGGACGTATGCCATGTGGGCTGTTGGCAGATAAATTTGGTAGGTCTCGATAGCTGTGGACTATAGGAAGCATCAGTTGATTCGACAGGCGCACTCAACACCATGGCAGTTTTCACTGCTGTGACGGGAATCACGACAATCGCTTGGCCATTTGCTAAAGATGAATCCCAGCTTATTGCAATAGCTGCCGTTCACGGGTAAGCAGTACACTTTTTCACCACTAGCTGTCCAGTCGACTGACCCACCCAGATTTTCCATCGGAGCATATATATCTCTATACTCTGTACCTGCCGTGGCAATGGGGGAAATGGAGGACGCGGGACGTCGAGTGGGGATGTTCATGTCCCTCATTGGTTTCGGAGCCATTGCAGGTCCTCCAATATCAGGTGCGATTCGTGACGCGGCAGGAGGGTTCGTTGATGCGGGTTATTATTCAGGTAGGTTCATGACACGCATGATCTTTGAGTGAACATTGACATTTTCCAGGTGGCAGCATTATATTTGGTGTTGCATTGCTGCTTGTGGCGCAGTACCTCCATCTCGGACGGCTATGGGGCAAGTTTTGATGGATCGCTCAGTGAGCAGATGGGGCTGTCGATGTGCTCTAGAATGGCACAGAGAAAATGAATGATTCATGCGTGGTGCCGAGCACCACCAGCACTCCACACCGCATTCATAAAGAATTCGTAAGAAATTTTTGTACATTGAAGCTGATCCTAGAGCTCCTCGGTCCTTGTGAGGCAAATACTGGACCTTTGTCCGTCCGATCGCTGAACGAAAGCGAGACGAGAGACACAAGGCGACTGCAAAACCGCAGTCAAACTTAGATTGCAGCATGATTATCCAGCTGATTCTCCATAGTAGCTCAGAAATGATTGCTTCGAGGTCACCAACTGGGGTCATTTAAGACTATGGTTGTATCCGAAAGATAGGCGGGAGCGAGCGGTGACTAGCAAACTTGGCGAACGTATGATGATAATGGGGTTTGGATATGCCGCCATCCAGCGCCTCCAGCGCATTGACAGAAACGGACAGTCTCGGCTTCGGGCGACAATATCATGCGGATTGGCAAAGATAAGGGTAGTGTGACTCTGATGGACAGAAACGGCGCAAAAGCTGATCTATTACGCAGTTGATGCATCAGCGTTGCCCATTAATCAATATGCATAGCCATTGGCCAAGTGCAGATTGGTCTGAGTGTATGACGCCGTCTCTAGCTTAAAACAGAAAGGAGAGATCACATGCCATATCACTCAGGTGCACCCACTGATAGAAAACGAGTACTGGGCTAGATAGAACGAATTCGAGTGAGTTCCCCAGTCGAATGTAAGAGACTGGGGGAAAAACGAAGAATGAGTGTGGCGAAAGTATTGTGCGTGGAACTACCTAATATGGTAAGTCCGCTTGGGCGAGCATCTGAGTTATTACGTAAACGAAAAATATAATATACGGTACTATCATGGAGTATCATGTTCATTGTTCACCCCCAGCAAGCATGTGTACGAATAGTGGGATTGTCACAAAAAACTCGCCGGGAACGCCATCCAAGCCAGCCTCCTCGTCTTCTCGTTCAGAGTCTTGTCTACGACGTCTGCACTGGAGTGGGCTGGCAACGGTTGTGTTTCACTTTTTAAAGGTATCTTCTTAGTAAGTGCATGGATGATTTTGGTTTGAGCTTGCTGAGGAGTCAAGGATTATGTAAATGTCGAGAAGGCGGCCCAGCAA
Organism: Suillus weaverae; assembly: GCA_016767475.1. Lineage (NCBI taxonomy): Eukaryota > Fungi > Basidiomycota > Agaricomycetes > Boletales > Suillaceae > Suillus > Suillus weaverae. The sequence goes on from MU179298.1 coordinate 1,715,605, forward strand.
GTCCAATTGCAATTTCTGGGGCTTGTATTTGTACATTTTCCCGTCATTGTCGCTCCTGAATACAATTTTGAGTCTCGAGCCAGGATAGTGGATCATCGATACCGATATCGCTGGCGCTTCCCACCATAACTTGGTAAGCGGTCAAACGGGATGTCAATGACCCTCAGTTTTGCAAATAGCTCGAAAAGAAGAATTCGGACAATTGAATGCTATCATCTGTTCTACATAACGTTGGCAGAATGGATTGAACAACCAGTACAGTTGCTCCGGTCCCTCCACTCTTATTTTGATCTTGATCTCTGTGTCTTGAGAACTATGTCCGAGGAGTCCCCAAGCAAACTAAAGGCTATCCCGGACACCGTGTTTGCCTTGCCTTACGATGAGTGGAAATCGAGAGCAGCTCTTCCAGACAATCAGAAAATACTGCATGAAAAAGTTTCTGAGGAGCCTGTAACACACCTTGCTGGAGCACCAGATGGAGGATTGACCGCATGGCTGGTCGTTGTTGCGTCAGTACTAGGGCTACACGATCGACTCTTTGAAATAGTTACTGACCTCTTCGAATTACAGCGTCAATTTAGTTTTATTTTCCTCGTGAGATGTCTCGATTTCCTTGCCCCCAACTTAACTCAAGTGATCACTAGGTTCGGTGTAGCTAATACATGGGGGGTAAGTAAGATTTGTCAATATATACTCGTAGTTCCTGAAAATTCCCCCTTTCAGGTCTTTCAAGCGTATTACGAGGAAAATCTACTACGTCATATTTCTCCTTCAAATATGTAAGGCGCCAGGTCGGTTTGATGTGACCTTGTAACTGATCTACCGTACAATTTTTGCTCTCCAGAGCATGGATCGGTTCTGTGCAGGTAAATATATTTCTAGGTCCAGTAAACTTGTGTAGCTCACGTGTCTTTCTAGTACGCGCTCGTGTACCTTCCAGCACTTGCGACAGGACGAATGTTTGACCTAGGATACTTCAAAATACCGTTCTTGACCGCTAGCTGTGTTATCGTTGTGTCCGCCTTCCTAACCGCAGAATGCACTCAATTTTGGCAGTTCTTTCTTGTACAAGGTCTCAGTTTGGGTGTCTGCTATGGTATCATAGTTGGTCCGGCACTCGTTATCATCTCGCATTGGTTCGACAGGAAACGTGGCCTCGCTATGTCGTTCGCCGCCATTGGTGCTTCAATTGGCAGTACTGTGTTTCCTGCAGCAGCACAGAACTTGATTCCATTAATCGGGTCCGGTCAATTGATCATTGACAATTTATGCTCGCTCATAAAATTTCAGATTTAAATGGACAATGCGTGTATTTGGATTCATTCTGCTCGCTGCGTTGGGGATGGCCAATATAGTATGTCGTCACCGCCCCTCTCTCTGTCTCTCTCTGAAGCATGTTCCCCAAGTTACTGAAGCGACGTCTTCCACCTGCCAATGTTCGTGGGGGACTCTTTAATCTTAAAGCATTACGCAATACAGTATATGCCATTTTTTGCATTGCAGGAATATTGGCATTTTTAGGACTTTACACAGGTATTACCGTGGCATTTACCACTGTAGCTTCCTGACATTCTGAATCAATTCACCAGAGCTAACATATATCTCTGTGAGCGCCATAGCAATTGGCGTCTCCAAAGACTTTGCATTCTATATAATCGCGATCTCCAATGGAGCATCTACATTTGGGCGTCTGTCATCTGGACTAATGGCAGATAAAATCGGTAAGTCTCGATGGCTATGGACTATGGTAACACCAGTTAATCCTTGACAGGCGTACTCAACACCATGACAGCTTTTACCGCGACGGCAGGAATTACGACATTCTGCTGGCCATTTGCTACAAATGAATCCCAGCTCATTACAATAGCCATCATTTACGGGTATGTGTAGCCCTTGTGCATTACTGACTACCAACTCACCAGTCCAGATTCTCCTCGGGAGGATTCGTATCTCTCTTCGCTGTGGCTGCCGTAGCAATGGGAGATATGGAAGACGCGGGGCGCCGAGTGGGAATGTTCATGTCCTTCACTGCCTTTGGAGCTATTGCAGGTCCTCCAATATCAGGTGCCATCAGTACCGCATCGGGAGGGTTCGCCGACGCGGGTTTTTATGCAGGCATGTTATAAAATGCTCAGTCTTTGGGTGAACATTGATCTTGTCCAGGTGGTATCATTATGTGTTCTGCTGGATTGCTACTTCTGGCACGATACCTCCAACTCGGGCGCCTATGGGGGAAGGGTTGAATTATCGGTTCGGTGCAACGAATCAAGGCCTCTGTTCTAGAACGACACCTCCACTGCAGCAATATATTTTCGAGGTGATTTATGCAGCGCTGTCTCGCACGTGGAGAAATAGAATTATTTTTGTACATTAAAGCTGGGAGTCGAGCTCTTTAGTTTATCCTTCGTGTAACTATGATCTGGCACCATAACTTGTAAATAACTTTGTGAGTAGTATACTTAGCACTTGGTAGGGCGTGGCCCACAACACTGGGCTCCGAGATCCACCGAACCAAAGGAAAGCACACGAGCAGGAGATGAGACGGACATATCGTGGAAGATTCAACGACTGGCTTCTTACATGAAGATCGGCATCGATAGACCTGTATATGGTCAACTCAAAGAAACTAACAACCTCGGAAGTCCTCGGATACACCCGGAACATTATCGTCCAGTCATTCAAGATCTAATACACTCTAAAACGTGATGCTGTACTAGTTGAGACATCTGGCAATTCAAATCGTAGAGTCTTTGAAGATACCAGGTTTCGTAGTACGTTCCGCCACTATCGCGGGAAGCTCAAATTCTATGACAACAGTCGACAGCTCAACGTCAACGACGAGTCAGTCACTGTGACACAGTACTGCCGGGACTAGAAATTTTACCTCTGGTCATCATTCTTTTGCCTTTCGCCTTTGGCCGACGGCCCATCCTTCAGCCTTTTTTGCAATAGCTGATGACGAATTCTCCACAGAAGTCGGTGCATCTGATGGTTGCTCCATTCGCTATGTAGAACAATCATGAGTAAGGGTAGCGCGGAGTCTTTGAGGTTGTTACGCCCCAACGCAGGACAGCTCGAAGCCGATTTGTCTCATTCCTTGGGGGAATTGCAGTTAGCATCGCCGACGCATGATCACATATAGCACAGATTGCTGGCGCAGACTCCGGGCGACAAATAGCACCGGCGATGTCGGGAGGTGCTAGTATAGGCTCATTGCTCACGAAAGCGGAGAGTTTGCAATCAAGTTTTATTGACAAACCACAAATATATCTATACCTATATCTATATCCCACAGTCCCTCAGCCAGAATGAATGCAATAGGGAGTCATAACGACACCTTTGCTTATGTTGGAAAAGAACCGAGAGTAAACAAGGTTTGCTTCTGCTTCCCCTTTCCCTTCTTCCCCTTTCCACTAGCCGTCTCTTCAACAACGCTCTGTTCTTCCGGTATCGGAGTACCGCCCCCGCTTACCGTGCCATTGCTTTTCCAAGCAGCAACGGTCGGAGCGGTCTCACCAAGAATTTTTCGTAGAGACTGATTCCCGCTGACCAGTGGTTTCATACGAGAGTTACCAGAAGAAGGCAACACTGGGAAAGCAGTAGATGTAAGTGGCGGCGGCGGCGGACCTTTCTTCGCAACAGCGTGTGGCTGTACTACAGGGGTCGGTACCGATGTTGGTGCTCGGGAACCTGTGCTAGAGGATCCAGAACCAGAAGCCCACGGGGTGTTCCGCTGTTGTTGGCGGAACGCAGGCTGTGGCTGAGGAGGTCCTGCAAGAACCGGGAAAACATCTGGTGGTCGTGGTGTTGGAGTAGGAGCGGAACCAATGCGGGATGAAGAAGATCCAGCCGCCTGTGCAACGCGATCCCACACCTGTCTCGAAGATTGCGACGAAGACCGCGTGGCAGTAGCATGCTTCACGTTCAAGACGCGACCGGATGCGATACCGGCATAGCCCGACCCCACTTCCTGAGGTACGAGATCAGGAAACTGCTGACGTTGCTGCGGTTTCGCTGTCAGATCCACCGCGGCACAAATACAGGGGTCAGCAAAATACCTCGATTTTGAATCCATTCCAAGAAGAGAGCAGATTAGACTTCTTCTCTTCTTCGTCAAATAAGTCGACAATAGCATTGACGATACCCGCAGTATCATCTAAATTTCTGTCAAGGACGTTCCATATCGTCGAGATGAGATCACGGGCGGTGGATTCATTGAATCGGAATCCTCGGACAGCAGCTTTAGCAGCGAGCACTGCAGTGCTAGGGTTTGGCGCAACAGATTGTAACCGTGAAATGAATGCCGCATGACGCCTACAACAGAGTGAGAATAAATTTTAGAGTTCCTGACAATATTCTTACTGTGCAACAACAGGGTCGACGTCTTCCCCGCTTCGCTGTGGGGATGGTGACGCTCGTCGGCTAGGTCCAGAAGACTGCGGTGTTTGTGCTCCATTAGGCGCAGGAGAACCGGCAGTCAGATGGCCACCAAATGCTTCCCTGCGCCTTGCCACTGCCCTAGGCTGCGCAGCAGGTGGCGGCTCATGTTCTCGATCTCGATCTCGATCTCGGTCCCGTCTCCCTCTACGCCCACCACCAGTATCCCCAAACTCAAATTCCGCCTCAACCCGCTGAGTATTCTTCTTATCCCTCGAAGTCATCTCTGCTCCATGTACTTCAACCTGATGCGCCTTGAGATCGATCGCAGATCCAAACACCACGAATTTTTGAGCCTGACAGGCAGGTTTTGAACACGCAAAATGCCCTTGATTAAAATGTTGTTCCTGACGGGGGAATCACAAATTACTACGAACGTCAATGTCAATGTAGTTAAAAAGATCGTACGAGGGCCTCATAGTTTTGAAAGCTAGACAAAACAAACGACCACGTATCAGTATAAACCATCAACGTACGAACGACATGAAAAAGACGAACTATTGATCTCGTACTTCATTCCGTTTGCAGATGAAGCACTCCTCATGTCGTTCACGCATATGGACATACAACTCATCATCACTGAAAAAGCATTCCTTGCAGAACCCGCACAATGGATGTACGCCGCCTTCAATCGGTTCTTTCGTCACTTGTTTATGAGACCGATGCAGCATAGACGGCAAGTGTAAAGGCAGAACGTTGGGGAGGTACAAAGCGTGCTCGTGAGTGAAAACTTTCTTGAATCGGATACACAGGTCACTTTCATGAGGTCGGCGCTCAGTGCGTAAGCTTAAATATCTGATGTACGTACCACATCGTCTTCTCATGCGTACCACGGACGTGCAGTTTGAGATCACCCCAACCAGTCGCGGTATAATCGCACTGCGAATCAGGACAATTAAAGCGTAGAAGAATAAGCGTCTCTTCCATCATGTCGATGGACTCGAAGTAGATTAATAACTTGGAGTCTTTATGCGGGATCATGTCGGGGGTGTAGGAAGAAAAAAGCGCATCGGGGGAAGTCGTGAATATCACAGTTGTCTGAGGTTCCTAGTAAACGCTCCAGCGTCAAAAATAAAATTCGTAGGGGGGACCAAGAAAAGACAGACGCGCCTTGCAAAATGTACAATCCAGCTTCTTATAAAGCGCTCTCAAGCGTAGAGCACAGACATGACACGTCCGGTGGTTGCACGCTGATACTGAGTAGTATTTGACGGGCTCTGCGCAGATCCAACATACCACTGCGTCGTCTGTGGCTTCTGGAGCAGGCGCGACTTCGTTCTGAGTTGGCTGAGTAGGAACGGGGTTGGCTGGTGCGGCTGCACTTGAATCCTTGCGACCTCGAGATTTACCACCGCCTCCGCGATGACCGCCTTGGCCTCTGTGTCCGCCTCGTTTTCCACGCCTGGCTGGCGGAGAAGTCTGGAACTGGGTCTGGGGCTGGGTAGCAGTTGCTGCAGACATGATTGTATGAGAAGGATTGGAGAAGGAATGCAAGGATGCAAGGATGTGATGAACAACAGACTGAAACGTTGTTTCCACGTGATGCAAGTCATGTCCATTGATGACGGTCCCGACGCTGTAACTTATAAGCGCTCGCAATCGATGCAAGTAAGCAATGTAAGTGGGAGGTATGCAAAGTAGTCCCAACCTAGCAATGTATCATACATGTACAGAGCAATAAACCAAATAAGCATAACATCAAATCGCGCGCACAAGTGACAAAACCCATCACTCGACATCACTTTCATCACAGCGGGTCTCACCAGTGAGCGGGGTTGTAACAAACCTACTCCTACCTCCCCCGCTCTTCATAGGCGACATGCCAGGTACCCCCAACGACGACACCGACCCCAACGCCGAAGTCGAAACCGAAGCCATAGACCCAATCCCCAACGAATACATCATCGACATCGTCCGTTGACGTCCCAACCCCGGTGCAGCTCCAGATCCCATCCCAAGACAAAGGCCCCCATACCCAGATTGAGCTTGAGGCGACGACGCAGGCAATGGCATAGAAATCCTCAACTCCAGCTCCGCAAGCGAAAAAAGCTGCTTCACCGAAGGAGAACGCCTCAATCGCGGAGAAGTCATCACAGATCCGAATGTAGGCGTTTGAGTTGGTGTAGGCGTGGATGAGCGAGGGAGGAGGCTTGATGTCCATGCGGACCAGCTTTGGTCTTCCTCTGGTTTCCTGTCCCCCTCCCCCTCGTCAAGCTGAACCTGAAAGTCATGCACAGTCCGCTTAACAACCGCCACATCATGCTGTATATCCCCCAATTTCTCCTCAAGCCTCTCCCTAGCCTTCCTCACACCCTCATCCCGCCCCTCAACAAAAGTCCGCATTTCTTCAAGGTCCAAGTTCGAATCCGATGAAAGCGCACCAGGGACGGTGAGGAGGGTCTCGAAGCCGCGAATGGCGAGCGCTTCGTCTGTGATGCGGATTTCGAGCTCGACACGGGCGTCTTCGGTGTAGTCAGATATGCGGTCTAAGGCAGTGCGAAGGAGAGATTGGGGAGAGTGAGAAGGTGTTGGTGTCAGTGTCGGTGGAGAGGCGATGGCGATGGGAGGGAGCAAGCGTTTGAGGTCTTTGAGCGCGAGAGAGCAATCACGAAACGCGTGTCGGAGAGCGTCGTAGCGATGGTTGACTTTGCCGAGGGAGGATAGTAAGGACGAGATTTCGTCTGAGGGAATGATGGTGGTTAAGTTGTTGTGTTCATTAGCTGGAGCGACTGCTTGAACTTCTGGACTTGTAGCAGCTGGAGTGATGGAGACGCCAGAATCCTCGTTTCTTTCCAAGAATTGGTTAGTGGGACTTTGTTCCTGTTTTGCAAGATTCATTGGGGGATGGGGCAATGGGGTATCCTTAGTATCTGAAGTTCCATCGGTGTCGGGCTCCATAGTCGACTCATTCGCGGAAGCCAAAGGAGTACGCGGCTCGGCAGACAGCGGCAAAATACATGCATCTTCCCCAGCGGGGGTCTGCATCACGTCGAGGATTGAGACTGTAGGCGACCGACTTCGTTTGACGGATAAATCGAGAAGCAGTTGCGAAGTGCCAGGCGTGATATCGCCTATGACGGGTAAAGTTGTACCTTCAGTGTCAGCTGTTTGAACGTGTAATTTAGCTTCTTGGGTATCCGAAATTCTATCCGTGTCAACAGGCTCCATAGTCAGCTTATTCGCGGAAGCCAAAGGCGTACGTAGTTCGGCAGACGGCGACGAAATAAACGCCTCTTTCCCAGCGGGGGTCTGCGTCAGATCGGGGATCGAGGCAGCAGGCGACTGACTTGATTCAGTGGGTGAATCAAGAAGCAGCTGCGAAGTACCAGACGTGATGTCGCCTATGACGGGTAAGGACGTACCCCTGTTGTCCTCTGCCGGGGGACTTGAAGGTGTAGGTGCTTGTGGAGAAGCAGGTATTAGATACTGGGTATTTGGTATTTTTGTGTTTGTGTCCTGTATATGGGCTGATTGTTCCGTAACATCAATGGGAGTTCCTTGGTCTGCAATGATCTGCTCGTGGACAACCTCGTCGGGGGACCCTATGCCCAAAGAAAGCCTCCGCTCAGCAGCGACCCTTCTCCCAACCTCCACCCTAGCCTCTTCACTCATCCTCATTACGGCGTCCTTAGCAAGAACTAACCTCCCCAATACACCAGTAACCAAACTTCCATCATCCAAAGCCACTTCCGCATCTAGCGCCGTCAAAAGACTCTCCGCATCTTTCACAGCCCGCTCAAAAGTTGCATACATCTGATTATCTGCGTCTGCGCAGCGGCGGATGCCTTCTTGGGCTCTTCGAACCCATCTGCGTAGGGCTTCGCCGAGCGCTTCTTCCCGTGCGAGAAGGGCAAGACGAAGTGCGACTTCCCTCCGTCGCCCATATACTTCCCTGGTAACTTCTTCGCCGAGTTCTTCTAAAGCGTCGCGAAGACGCGCGTTCTCGGCCATGTGAACGTGCGCCCGTGCTTCGGTATCGTTGATTGTGGATTGGAGAGTGTGCTGGGTGGATGCGTGTCGTGTCTGGAGAGTCATGAGTGTGGATTGAAGGGCGTTAGTCTGGGACTGCGAGAATTTCCTGTACGAGGCTCGAGTTTGTAGAAGTAAAACGTATATGGGGAACGTACATGTATCGGGAGACCATCTTGGCTGCTGTGGCATCGTCTAGCTTTAGTGTTTCTAGTTCTAACTGCGCTTTTGCGAGTTGAGCACGGTCTTGAGCGGCCGTTTTACGCTCGGCGTCGAGTATGCTCTCCAGAATCGCGATCTCATTGCGTAGCTGTGTAATGCTTGTTTCGCGCTTCTCGTTCTCGGAAGCAAATTCAGTCATGAGGCGATGCAAGCTTGACTTGCCCTCATGAAGCCCTTCGACGAGGGTGAGAGAAGACGCAGACGCAGATGCGTTTCGCAGTACTGCACCCCCATTACCGAGCGAGCTCTTCCTGCCATCCAAACTGCGCACAAGATCAGCATACTCGTGCACCACGAGCTCTATGAGCCTGCGTTCTTCCTCTGCGGCTTGAAGACGCGTCTCCAAGCCACGTTCGCGGACTTTACCTTCCTCTTCGCGGGCACGAGCACTTGCGGCGAGTTTATACGCGCCTTCTGCGTCGTGACGTGCTTTTTGGGCTTCGGTGCGGGTGTTTACAAGTTCGGCTGTCTTTTCTGCTAACGCATGTTCTGTGAGGTCGAGTTTCTCGGAAGAGCGTCTTAGGGCGAGAGTGAGTTCTTGGACGACGTGGGAGTCTGATTGAGAGTTGGGTAATGGGTGAGCGCGGAGGGTGGCTAGCTCAGATGCAAGCAATAAATGCTGTGATTCGAGGAGATGTAAGCGGTCGTTTGTTTGGGCTGCAGCTAGAGCGTGACGCTGGAGTTTGAGCGCAGCTTGGTGTGCTTCATGCTAATGAATATGAATGGTCAGTGCAGAGGTGTATGAGATGAAAGGGTACCTGAAAGCGAGCTGCTGTTTGTCTGAGACTGGAGAGTTCGAGGACGAGTGGGTGCTCGTCGTCGAGCTCGTTCTGCTCGATGCTCATCGTCAGTGACAGCGACGGAGTCTAACGTTGCAGTCTATTTCGGGATAGATACAAACAAAATACAACAAGAATGAAAGAGGCCCTTGACCTCGACTGACCTAGTCACTCTCTGCTCGCTGTCAGGTGCGTCGAGCTCGTTGAATTTAGGTGTGTACTCAACGGCAGTCTAGTTATGAGTGACCGTATGGTAGCTCACGTTGGTCCTCCTGGTCCTTCGAATTATTATCATTACCCTTACGGTGCTGCTAGGCCATTTCCTGGTCAATATCAGCGATATCCTGTACCAATCGTCCACCGACCAATTTTTCATCCTCACTACTATCCTCATCCTCGGCCTAGTGCTCCTTATATTCCAAGGTCTAGTTACTGGCAGCAGCACGCGAGCCAGCAGCCGCTTTCTCCCTTACCAAAACAATTGTCAACTCTTCCTTCTCTTCAATCCAGCGGCGATCAGATCGGAAATCAAAATATAGAACCCGAGGAGACGCCCAATCCAGCAACTTCACCTTCTCCATCACCCATGCCTAGCACAGATCCAAAACTAGGTGGTTGGGTCATTTGGTCAAAACGTCCAACAGATCCGTCTACCGCTCCTGGTATCATCATATCTCCTCTAGCTCATCCTCCTCCCGATGTAATTCAATTTGCACTCGACATTCCAACTCCCCCTCCATCTCCCACACCCGTCGTTATAGATCTATCAGCGCCAACTGTGCCTTCTGACGGCACAGAATCAAATACGACTCCTCCACTTTCCACAGCATTCGATACACCTGTGCCCGGCTCACCGGACTCTACTAACACTTCATTTTCTCTTGCAAAGGCTCCCGAACAACCTGAAGAGAAGCCTTTGGTGGAGGCCACGTCAGCCCTCGCCGAACCAGAGCCTGAGGTATCATCCACTGATCACGTAGAGGCGCCCGAGTTATCTGAATCTGATGCAGAACCCTCTACATCCGCTCCTGCGCCATCCTTATCTCATACAGAATCATCTGCGGTATCCGATGTAGATCCTTCTACCTCCACTGTTGCTCCCATCCCATCTGATGCAGAACTTACTGCTGCCCCATCTGCAGAACCTGCTGCTGCATCCAACGCAGAAGCCTCCACGTCAGCCCCTACACCCGCGCCCGCCCCAAAGCCTGCCGTATCATGGGCCTCTCTCCTCCGCAAACCTGGCCCCTCCAACCTCCCCGCATCCTCCGTCGTAGGCTTCTCCATCCCCGCCTCCCCTCCCCCAAACCCCACCTCCCCAAAAACCCCATCCTACCCTAAAAAATCCGAGCTTCTCACCCTGCTCAACTCCGGTGGATCATCTGCAGCTCCCATGCGCATCAGGCCACGTGGCCTCGTCAACTCTGGCAACTTGTGCTTCGCTAACGCGGTGCTTCAGGTCCTCGTATACTGTCCTCCATTCTGGCGATTTTTTACGGATCTCGGGCGGTTACTTGAGCCTACAGAGGACTCCAAGACCCCGCTGGTCGATGCTACTATTCGGTTTGTGAGGGAGTTTACGCCAAAAGAGAGGGCGCATGTCGAGGGCAAGGGAAAGGGCGTAGAGCGCTATGGATCGAATGGTCTGGTGCATGAGGAAGTGGATGAAGATATTATGGATTCGTTTATGCCGACTTATGTACATGATGCTTTGAAGGAGAAGAAGAGGTTCGATCATATGCGCGTCAGTTCTCTTTCCTACTTTTTGCGATTTTGATACTGAATCGTTTGACAGGGTGGACATCAAGAAGACGCAGAAGAGTTCCTTGGATTCTACCTCGACACGCTCGAAGAAGAGCTCCTGACGCTCTCCTCGTCACTCACTAACCCCAACCCAGCTCCTGCTCAGCAGAACAACAACGCTACAGCAAATAACACGCAAGAAGAGGGCTGGCTCGAGGTGGGCAAGCGTAACCGCACCGTCCTCACGCGCTCCGTAAGGTCTCCCCTTCCTCCTTTAGATCTGCACTCACCTTTCCTAGACAAAAACAGCCGACTCCCCCATGACCCGTATATTCGGGGGCAAATTCCGCTCCATCCTCCGCGTACCACACCAAAAAGACTCTGCCGTCATCGAAGACTGGCGCAGTCTGCGGTTAGACATTCAAGTTCGTCATTTCCCCATTCCTCCTAACCTCACTGCTGACCAAATTGACATTGACACAGCGCGACACGGTCCACACAATCAAAGACGCCCTAACGCACATCTCCACCCCCCAATCCGTCCAAGTCACTTCCGTGACACGCCCAGGCGCCACCCTCGATGCAACCCAACAAGTACACATCGAGTCCCTCCCTCCGATCCTCATCCTCCATCTCAAGCGGTTCTTGTACGATGCCAATAAAGGGGGTGTTGCAAAGGTTGGGAAACAGGTTGCGTTTGCACCTGAGCTCGAGGTTGGGAGTGAGGTGATGGTACAGGGAAGGAAGGTGAATGGGACGAGGTATCGGTTGTTTGGAGGTGCGTTTGTCGCTTCTATCCACGATTTCCTTGCAAAATACTCACCCCACCCCCGTACAGCACTCTACCACCACGGCCTCTCAGCCTCAGGCGGACACTACACCCTCGACGTCCTCCACCCCAACATTGACATGTCAACTCCACCCACAAAGCCGCGCGAGGGGTGGATACGCATTGACGATGAGTTGGTTTCGGATTTGAGAGCTGAGGATGTGTTTGGGAGTGGGGGCGTGGAGAGGGATGAGACAATGAGGTGTGCGTATTTGTTGTTTTACAGGAGGGTTGGGGCGGGAAGGGGTTAGTAGGGTTTTGATTTTGGTTTAGTAGGGGTAGGTGGTATGGTAGTGACAGTGCCAGGTTTTGATGCTTTGAATATGACGGGTTTTTTGTTTGGATCGATTTTGGCGTCCATATGTGAACGAGCTCTGGACCTTATTGGTTACAAAGATTGTTACAAAACCAGTAGTATGTTGCATGTGTTATATAATGGTAACTGTAATTCAAACTTTATCTACATCACTCAATCTGTAGATTGAAACTTCAGTGTCATAGAGCTGAAACTATCATTAGAATACAAATGTAGCAATGTATATTAAAATGACACTTACAGAATAAAGTGGAGGAGGGGTCATACCTGTCTGAGTCTCCTGTGTGAATGGTCCTGGATCATGACATGTGAACGCCCTAACAAGCAGCTTAAAGAATTTGCAGATTACTAAAGGTGATGTCAGCATGAATGAGTCTGAGAAGATATCCATACATACCTGCGAATAAGCCCAGCATCAAATTGAAAAGCCAATGTTGCACTTGTCCATACAACCCAAGTTGCTCCTCACTGCATTTGTAGGCTACAACAGCCCAGAAAATGATATCCGCGAGAACTATCACCAGGATGAAAAGGATACAGCCAATGATGATGAAAGATGCAGTGCTAAGTCCAGGCACAACTAATAATAAGTCAGTTTTGAGTTTGATCCAAATGGAGTTAGTGCGACTCACCAATGGCATAAATAAAGTTATAGGTAATGATGATGTTCCACTCAATGAATTGAAGAAGCACCCCAGCAGCGTGCCTGAATCTTCCAAGCTTAGTGTGGGTGTATGCGAAGATTATTGTCATAAGGATGGCTGTCGACATAGTGATGGGTTTGATGACTGGCATATCGAGTGTTTGAGACAATTGGGACATGCTGGCAGCGATTGGTGGAAGGCAGGCAAATGAAATCAGAATTAATGTTGCAATGATAGGGGGTTCATTTGCCAAGACAGTGGCCGTGGGATCATTGGTGTGTGTAGCTTCGGGGTTAGCTAATGATTCATTTGATCAATGCTCTGAATCTGTTGATGATGTTGGCAAAAGATGCGTGTTTGACAAGCTAGTAGACATTGTATAGGATGTGATGTTGAAAGGCAAACTTAGGAGGTTTGATGAACAACTCCTCTTAGATATTACATAATGCATTTTAATAACCTCATATCGTGATTTGTCATTATTTACATTACAACACTATAATCATGCTTGCTGTCAACACAGTACGAGGTAGGTTGACAGTGTCAAAACTAGATATATTGACAAGTGTTCATGTGAATGTCCAGCACGAGGTTCAGAAAGGACTACATGGTTAATCTACAGAATGTGGATGTATAGGTGGATTCACTACAGGTTATTGCATAGGGTGCAGTTGAATTGGATTCTGTTGCGGAAGGCGGCAGAGGGCATCAAAAAACAAGAAACTGATAAGTAGCAGTAGTGACTCACGAAGGACCACGAGGGCTGTGAATATGATGACGATGACGACAGTGCCATATTTGATGATCTGGGGTCATGTATGAGCGAGCGCTGACGATGGCCACAGGGCTTTTCTTGAACTCTTTATGACTGTATTGTGCGTAAGGGCTCTGAGTGGACACCGAGTACTCCTTGAACTCGCCCAAGATGTTGTGAATCTTGAGACACTCTTCCAGATAGTTATCCTGGTTAGCATCAGTGAGTTGCAGGTATTCGCCACAATAGAAGACAATCACATGATTCTGGTTGTCCCACTTGCCATCACCCAGAATGGGATTACCGGGGAGCTCAATGCGGAAGTTGGGCCGATGATGGCCAGTCTCAGGAATGAATTCAGAGTGGCCATCGATAAGCGCAGAGGACAGTCGCAATTCACCACCCTCCTTGCGCAGTGTCTCCTCATCCAGGTACGCAACCTGAAGATCCGGGTATGCATGCAGTAAGAACTCAGCGTTCTCATGTTCCTCCTTGTTGAATTTGGAGTGCCGCTGCATCGAGACCACGAACTTGAACTTGCGCTGGGCCATACATTCAAGCTCGTGTTCTAGTTTGTCCGTGTTACCGCCGAACTGCTGCACGACCTCGGTGTTTTCTATGTGGTAGAGCAATTTGATTGCCTTGGCGTAGTTCATCATACCGGAGACTGTGAGGTAGAGCGTCTGCGCATGTAGGGAAGCCCAAATACGGGTCTGCAGGGTATATTCGGGGGCAGCACTCTTGAAACCGATGCAGTAGAACGGCAGATCGTCCATCTTTGACTGACCCTTCTCATCCGTGCCGAAAGGACTCGTGCTGTTGAACATCGCAGATTCCTCAGCCAAAATCTTGGTATCCTTGATGAAGTTGTCCCATTCAACAGGGTGGAGCTGCTTTAGGTACTCGAGTAACGCGGGTATTCTGACCTTCCTCATAGATAATCCCCCTCAGCGACAAGAGAATCTAAAAAACGCTTGGTTGGTACAACATCAGATAAGAAAAATGAACCATAGACCTTTTTCACTATAATGTGGCATCAAGACCGTGAACGTGGTGGGCATGTCATCCACAGGTAGTGGCTCCGGAACAGTAATTGTGAGCGACTGTGCAAAGAAGGAAATGCGCTACTCGGCCTCACTGCCCGGAGGGAAGAACTTGCCCTTAAAGCCCTTATCGCTCTGGGAGATGAAGAACGGCGGCGCACGGAGATTGCATTTGCAATCATGCCCCGAGTCAACCTGGTGGTACAACAGCTTCTGCACGTGCTCAATGGAGAAGACGAGTGCCCAGAGCACGATAGAGCCTAAGTGTGATTCTGTTTGCAGCCCGGGATAAGAAGCAGTGATTCAACGTCTGACTGGCGAGGTATTTCCGCGACTTTCCGGCGACTCTGTCCCCAATCAAGCGCCCAGACGGCATAGTCGCGAAGAGGAGCGTAGTAGCAACAACCGAGATGAAGATCTGCACGATACTGTGGATGAGGGCGAGTGAACTCGTGGTCCCATTAGAGCTATTTTCTGCAATGGCAATGTAGAAGGTTGGGCCGCATGTCAGCGCACATACCAAGACTGAAAAGTTCAACGTTCCCAAGAACACCACTGCATGATACAATCAATTGCAACTCACGCATAGCCATAAAAGAAGACATACTTATCACAATGAAGCACTGGATGGCCAAGTCTTAGATGATGAGCGTAGATGGCAATTGCCTGGCTTACTAATACCACAGGCCAGGCTGGTCATGAGCCTAGCCAGGGCTCGGAGGCACTGTTCAGAAATGATCACATCACAAAATTTGTTCAATTCCAACATTACCATACATAGGTATGTATGCGGTGTCAACGCTATCAATAATGTCAGGGTTAGGGTCTAGTATATCTGAGCAGACTTGGAACCTGAAGTTTCCAATGGACTGCTCGTCTATGA
>MU179298.1:1738752-1831576 GCA_016767475.1 Suillus weaverae
AGTATCTATATGACATTGTCTGTATATTTTAATGTCTATGATATATCATATAGACACAAGAACTATCTACTCATACTCATTGTGATATAATGACAAGGGCTAGGGTGTCATTCTGATTTACTTACTTGCATTCAACTGTCACGTCGGGGCATGGATGACATCATGTGTTATTATTTGCTCATGTTTTGAGGCACACTCGCGTCCATATCGGGTAATGTCACGGTTGAGCAATTTTTGTGATGCATGTCTAAACACCATCTTATGTCGCTCGCAATGATTTCCAAACACTTTGAATCCTCGTAAATGATCAACATCTGAGTGTCCATCGGTGTACAGGCCCTGTAATGCTGTATTCACCTCTCACCAATTTTACAGTGCTTCAAGTTGTCCTCCGCGTTAGTATTACTTGGGAATGTAGTGTGCATCTTGTGTCTGTATTGTATTACCTCTAACCATTGATTATGTGTTGGTTTTCAGATACCAGTGACAAGTGTGAAGTATTGTCTCACTGAGTCAAGCCTTGACCCCACCTTGTCAAGTCTGATGCAGCCTTGTACTCTGTCCTACCACGTCAAGCCCCAACTATGTCGTGCCAAGCCTTCAATTCAGGCTGGGTCAAGCACCACTCATACCACGACAAGTTATTCCCAACATCTTCGCGGCCTCCATGTTAATGTCAACCTCCATCCTTACCTATGCCGCATCAAGGCTCACTTGCATGCCGCGTCAAGCAAATTGTGCCACGTCAATGCCACGTCACGGCCGCGCCAAACCTCATCCATGCCGCATCAAACCTCATCCATGCCGCGTCAGTGCCTCGTCACTGCCGTGTCACACTATCACTATCACATACCGCGTCACTGCCACGTCAAACCTCACCCTGCGCGTCAGCACTTCAACTGTCACACCTATGCCTCGTCAGTGCCGCGTCAAACCCCACCCTGCGCGTCAGCACTTCAACTGTCAGTGTAACTTAGAATCTATCATGGTAGTTGATTTTCTAACAGTGTATCCTTTCGTCCTAACAGAACTAGATGTCGTACACTATAGTTGTCCATAGGCAGTAATAAAATCATTTACTAAGCATTCTACGGACAGTGCTACTCCGAGTCTCCGAGAAAGTATTTCTCCATCCTGAACTCTTCATTTTTGTCTCCTATGGCCTAGAGAAAAACTGGTATCGCGCTTCTGGAAATCTATACATACTATGGCTTTTGTGAGTGCTTTGAGATACGGAGCGCATTCGTTTTAACCATCCTCTAGCAATTAATCAAACATATATACAATCCTTTCTATCCCAAATGAGAGAGGGGATAAAGATCAACTGCAGGGTGTTGGGGACCTCATCCCCTGCTATGACCGTTCAGGTGCGCCGTTCGACTGATGCTCTTTGCGAACTTAATTTTGACCAGTAGAACAGGCAATATAATAGCTTATCTTCCAGCCGCTATACAGACCACTCGGCCGTCACATGCTTTAGGTGAGCAATGCCCCCATGACCCTTTGCTTGCCTCCCTGACAGCAAGAGGGTTTATCATTATGATGACCTTTCACATGGTGGATATGCACAACTGATGAAGAATGCAACTGTCAAAAGTCATCTTGTGGGCAATTTGCACGACATTCCTATATGTGGACAATCCAACAACGTCGCAGGCTTTATCCACTACGTGAATCTCACTGAGGCTGCCGCGAAGCTCGTCATCGATCTCCAACCCTCGTGTCGGACAGCGTGGTTCCGGAATTTTGGTTTGTCATGTGTTCAGGCTGCTTCTGAGATACCAGGCCATGGTCTCATTGCATGCACCATATAGTCACCGTCCCTCGCACTTATCAACTTCCTGAATGTCCCAGAAGTCAACAGCCTGGCGAATCGTCCGTTCGTATAACCCCGGCCGGTACGTTGGAACCTCTGAAAAACTCTCCGCTGGCCCCGTACATGAAACCTACCCTGGCTGTACCATTCATGCGTAGCACAGTCGTGTTCTCAAGGCTTCATGCTGATTTTTTTTTGCATAGCACGTCCTAAATATGATGGGCCAACAGCTCCTAGATGTGGTTATGTGGCGCCACCTAGAGAAGTTCTCATGCTCTGTCGAGGTGGGCACCGAACTACGTTCGTTCGAGCAGTCCAACGAGGTTATTACAGCTATCCTCGTGAAGAACGCCGTATCAGAGACTTTCGACACTAAGTGGATGAACGGCGCTGATGGTGCAAAAGGTGAGACGCAGTCAAATGCAGCGGGATGAGACTGAATTTGGGTTTACAGGCATCGTGCGCAAACAGCCTTGGCTCATGTTTTGGGTGGGTATTCGAACCCTTGAAGTTCTGGGAGACGGTATCATGCCCAATCCTGACTCGGACGTGTGGTGTAATAAGTGAGTTGTTTTGTTGATGGCTAAGTATTTTATTCTTGATGTTAAAGAAGTGAAATTTGGCGTATTGCTGGACCGCCTGACTGAGGATCATGGGCCTTCAAATGCTCCATAGCTTGCAACTGGTACTTGATCCTTTCCACTTTATGCTTAGTTCAACTCATCATCTGGTATGCGTGCAGGCCACTACGCAAATAAAAATTGAAAATACCATAACAACGTTCTACGACCAAGACGACTTCTTCGTCCTCACGATGTTACAGAGGACCAGATATACTATCTATCTTCTCTCCCTGAACGTAGCCTTTCTCATGTTCCTTTTCCTCTAGGATCCATGCAAAAGACAGAAGTCAGAGAGCTTGCCATGAAGCGGAATTTACCAACGGCGACCAGACAAGAAAGCATGGGACCTTGGACACCCGGTCGGAAGGTCCACGGTACGCTGTGCATGCATGTAGGTGTGTTATCGTCTTGTTTCCTTCCAGCATTATACGCGCATTCACCTGCAGCGCTCCCCCAATACGATCTTTCTGCTTTTCTCGATGTGTTACACCTACCCGCTCACCAACTTGACTGGTCCATCCACGAGGCTAGAGAGGGGTGGTCATGCATCGATGCTGAATTGGTATTGGACGTTCTTAGGGACGTGTTTAGGCACGTAGACTCTATGATTCTTTGGTTGTGCTAGGATTTAAGTGATGGATTCGATAGGTTTTTGTCTGGAGATAATTGTGCTGCGGGTTGTTCTTGGTTGTCTTGGGACAACTTCAACTAATTATATGTTTTTGACGTTACGTTGCTGGACTGCTACAAAGTATCCTACAAGAATTATTGTGTCTAAAAAGAACCTCTCGCTTTCCGTGCTATTGCTACAGATATTGTGTTGTCCTTCCTATTAACGCCATCCAACCTAGATCAAGCCTCGGAATGACCCCTATCAGTCCACTGATAACGAACCTCTCGACCAGGAAAAGTAGTCCTACAAAACTTTATCAAATAATCCACGCCGCCCGAAAGCGGTAGAAACCTCTCCATAGCGGACTTTGCAGCAGCCATCCCTGACCTCGGCTGTGCCTTCGCAACTGTGCGCGACCGCAAAAGCAGATGACAGTCCTCAAACATGCGATCAAAAATCTGTACTAGCCGCCCCATTGGTACTGCATCGACGTTGACGCGCGCGCACGTCTGAATCTCGACAGACAACTTGATGAGCACATCCACAGGCAGCAGCGCACCAAACCGCAAGCACGCGATATTGCTAAAATTCGAAAACTCCTCGTGGATCGAATGGGAGGTATCCAGGGTACTCCATTCCTCGTTCATGGCTTTTAACGTAGCTCGTAAAACCCACAGACGTTTCTTGAAGAACTTCTTTCTTCTCGTGATGAGGAAAGGAAGTACGTCTTTGTAATTCTTCGTCTGTGGGTTTTGGATGATCTTGAAGAATTCGTGTGCGTCCATGAAGTCTTGTATAGCTTCGCATGCGTTTTCTTCGAATGACGGTAGATTGCGGAGGGGTTTGTGCAAAGTGAAAGACACCTCCGGTGAGGTGGTTATTGTGACCGAGACCACTTCTTCACGACTATCGAATTTGGATAGGTAGGATGTGATTGTGTTTGTAATAACATGATGTTTGGGGGGTTTGGGGGGCGGTTTGCGTCTAGGACGAATTGTGAGGTCGTCGTCCTCGTCTACGGGTCGTGTAGAATGCATGTCACCTGCTAAGCACACTCCGATGGGTCCGTCTGTTCCGAAGTATGTAAATGACTCAGACCACTTACGTCCAGTTTCCTCCTCATGGTTGGATCGGGAGAGTGACGAGGAGTTCGAGGTTGTGCTAACAAGAATTAGCGTGCTAGACATTTCGCGAGATGGGCGAGCAAGAATGACAGGTTGTCCCGACTTTGTTGAGGAGACCCGAAGTGGATGTTGTCATTAATGAATGGAAGTCGAGCCGTGAGAAAATATAAACATCCGAGAGATCGGTCGATCCACAATTGAATATTGATCTACAACCACATTAGGTTTGGCATTATGTACGGCACGCAGAACTCAGGCGCGCATACAAGAGATGAGTACAGAAAAGAACGAACGAAAATGCCAGCTCAGATAGAAGTACGAAAGTATACCATTCAAGTTTGACGTTGGACTCCGCACATGTTAAGACTACATATGTTACAGAAACAAAATCGAGTTAGGGTAATGTGAACGTGCGGTTGACAGATCAGATAAAGCATCATCATAGCTTGGCATTGGCCTTGTCAGTAATCCGAACGACAATTTTTCCAAACTGATCCCCTCGCTTCATGAGCTCGAAGCCTTCTTCTGCAGCTTCAAGTCCCTCGAGGACATGCGACACCACTGGGACAATGCGATGGTCTGACACAAACGTTGTTGCGTCTGTGAGATCCTTGAGAGAGCCCATCGTCGAACCTTCCACATATTCAATGTTGGCGTTCAAGTAGGGCGGGAAAACTTACCGATAAGCCGCTGATTCTTGAGCACCTCTCGAATAGTGAACTTGATTTGGGGATTTGCGGTCCTGTAATGATGCTGAGTAACATTTCAAGAAACAAACCTCTTTCGCTTACATCCCATAAACCACGACTTTGCCGCCCTGTTTTAAGATACTGTTCACTCGTGTCATGATGTCTCCACCGCCAGAGTCAAGAACTGCATCCATCTTTGCAGATTTTCCGCTGTTTTTCGCCAGAAGGGCAACAAGGTGTGATGGCCAATCCTCTGTGAGATAGTTTGAACCTGCATGACGAATGGTTCGAGATCGCAAATTCTTACTTAATTTGTAGTTCACTCCGCCCTTGGCTCCAAGGGCAGTTGCTTTCCGAATTTTTTCCTCGCTACCACTCGTAACATAGACATTAGCGCCTTTGGCTAGACATAGTTGCATGGCAAGAAGTGCCACTCCACCACCGATTCCGGTAATAAGAATATTTTGGTCTTTCGATGCTTCAGCATTGACAATCGCGGCTCTAGTACATTGCATTCAGTAATAGGACGAAGATGGTATTGCGACAAAGACGCACCTCCAAGCAGTTAGGCCACCAAGAGGCCAAGCAGAGACTTGAACGTCATCAAGATGATCTGGAGAACGAATAACCTGATTTCTCTCCACTACAACATATTCGGCAAACGTTCCTAACGGTGGGTTGCGTCCACCTCCAAGGATTCCGAAACCGTTTCTGTATGAGACGTGAGCCAACGTCAATACACAAATATGTAACCCACTCTGTTTCTGGCGCATCTGGCTTGCTTTCCCAACCTCGCATGGGTGTCAGAAAGACACGTTTGTTCAGGAGTGCATCATTTGAATCCGCCGATGCAACTACCGTGCCTGGGTTGATGCTCTCAGTTTCCGTAGCTCAGCTTATTACTGTAATAACACCTGCTCCATCAGCACCGAAGGCGCTTCCAAAGTTGATTCCTGGGTATTGACCAAGGCGTATCCAAAGCTGTACATAGGGCGTTTGGGTAAGCAACGAATTCTTGCCGCAGCCGATGCTACCGCTGGTCGCATCACTCACGTCTCGATGGTTGAACGACACAGCTCCCATTTTCACAAGGACTTCCCCGTGTTTTAGTCGCTGCAGTGGACATGTCTCCAGGACAGCATCATGATAGACAGGCTTTGTTTCCTCGGAGCACTTCTTGATGACCAGTGCTCGTGTCGACTCAGGAATTCTGCTAGCCATCATAATGGTGAAGGGGGAGTATAATGCAGACAACTTGAAGACTGCCACTACGCTGATATGAGAATGCGGATGAATGCTACATTGCTACATATATAGCCGTTTACTGGTCACCTGAAATGATGAAATCATGGGCACCCTTCAACTCGTGGGAATGTTGCGCTGATGTAATCTATTTTGGCAGTGGCACTCTTAGGAGCAAGTTGCCACATAAGGAGCTGAGGTTACGTTCTCCTCAGTCATCATGAACACTTATTGCAGCATGCCAGACATGGAGGCGGAGGCCCTCGGCATGGCGCTCTCTCTGTTAGATATTGAAGAAGTCGAAGGATCGCGCAAAGGAAAGTTGCGGGAGGACGCCCACTTGACGGACGAAGAAATTGCATTTAACATTCAGGCAGAAAACCTGAAGGCGTCCTTGGCCGAACTTCAGGACCGCAGATTTGCCCTTAGCCTTGATAAAGCATTTCCAACAGACACTAGTACGACCCTCAACACATTGGCCCTCATCAACCATGGGGAATTTGAACTAGACGACTACTATCTTGCTGCCCTTGCTCTTGAAGGAAATGATCTACCTTCTCCTACTGAGTCAAAAGAATTGCTTGAGTGGACTAGGATTTTGTCGTTTGTAAATCTTTTTCTTTATTTTATAATTATTGACGATCCTTAAAGTGAATTTGGCTCCACTATGTCCAGTAATAATGGTATTACAGGCGTAGTTGGGCCAGACCCAGATGAAATGGGCGACCTCGGTGGATCAAGTTCTCGTCTCCGGGGCCAACCTTCTCGTGATGGGATGCTATCTCAGTTAGACACAGTTTTCATTCCATGACCTCGACCTTATACTGCTTCGTCGCAGGGTGGACTGTATCATTTGTGGCGATCCCATCAGACATTCACAGGAATTCAATGCTCCGTGCTCACATTGCTACTGTCGAGGTTGCCTTCTAAATCTCGTGGAAGCTTATACCAGGGACGAGACACTTCACCCCCTGCAGTGCTGCCTTCAGCCTCTCCCTATCGCAAACGTCCTTCCGTTACTTCCATCGGACTTGCGATCCCATTTTCAGGACAAATTTGCGGAGTTCTCGGCTCCACCGCCTTCGCGGATCTACTGTCCCAATCCGACTTGCTCCATGTTCTTAGGCTCATCGTCTGACCGCAGGTCTGAGATCACCTGCACAAGTTGCACGACACGTGTATGCTCCGCCTGCAGGAATCGAGCCCACCCATCTGAAGACTGTGCTGAAAACGCTTAGACTTTGGTGGTCAAGTCTCTTGCATCTCGAATGGGTTGGCAGACTTGTCCGGGTTGCCATGCCATCGTGGAACTCGAGGCCGGGTGTCATCATATGACCTGCCGGTGCTCAACGCAGTTTTGTTACTTGTGTGCAGCATGGTGGAAAACCTGCAGGCATTAATGGGATTATCGACGCTTGTTAGATGATATTGAAAGACGTGTATACAACTAATTCGGTGCTCAAGCACTCAGGAGGCAGCTGCGGGCCTTGCGATTTCTGCGGACCGCAATTATCAGGAGATATCAGCGGAGTTAGAGTTCAGACGTTGCATTTGATGGTAAGATTACAATTTTGTACGAAATGTATATCTCGGTTAGCGCGGCTTAAGGCTCTTACCTTGTATATCAAGAAACAAATCCTCAGCACGCCGGTCGCTGTCGCACATATCCCGATGGTTGAATGACACCCTCCCATTTTCACAAACACTTCTTGTTTTAGTTGCTTCATTGGGCATAGCTCCAGGACATCTTCAGGATAGACTCGGACAGGGCGGCCCGGGAGCACTTCTCAATGACCGATTTTCGTGCCGACTCAGGAATTTCGCGGCTCGCCAGCCATCATAATTGTGAAGGGAGAGTATAATACAGATCACTTGGGGACTGCCACGATGCTGGTATGAGAATACGATCTTCAAAATTTGCCACATAGCCGTTTACCGGTTGCCTGAAATCATGGGCGAGAATATTGCGCTGATGTAATCGATTGCATTCCAGGCAGTGGCACCAGTTAGGAGCCGATGAAGTTTGGGCCCCTTTTTTTCAGCCATTATGAACACTCGTTTCAGCGTGCCAGACATCGAGGCAGAGGCCCTCGTTCTGGCGTTATCTCTATTAGATATTGAAGAAGTCGAAGGATCGCGCAAAGGAAAGTTACGGGAGGATGTTTGCTTGACGGACGAAGAAATTGCATTCAACTTTCAGGCAGAAAACTTGAAGGCGTCCTTGGCCGAACTTCAAGACCGCAGATTTGCACTAAGCCTTGATGATGCACTTCAAACCGACACTGCAGCTCTCAGTGCGTTGTCCCTCATCAACCAAGGGGAACAAGATGATCATCTTTCTGCTCTTGCCCTCGGAAGAGGAGACGATGATCTGCCAACCCCTACTCACTCACAAGAAGTACTTGAATGGACGATAATTCTGTCGTCTGTAGATCTCATTTTTGAGTTTATATATCACTAACGACCCCTCCAGTGAGTCTGGCTCCACCATGTCCAGTAATAATAACACAGGCGTAGTCGAGCCAGACCCAGATGGAATGGACAACCTCGGTGAATCTTCTCGTCTACCATACCACGGGGGACAACTTTCAGCTCGTGATGGGATGTTATCTCGGTTAGGCACAGTTGTCATTCCATGACTTCGGTCTCATATTGTTTTGTCCCAGGGTGGAGTGTATCATTTGTGGCGATCGTGTCAGTCGTTCGCAAAGATTCAATGCACCGTGCTCTCATTTTTATTGTCGAGGTTGCCTTGTAAACCTTGTCGAAGCATCTACTAGGGACGAGACACTTCACCCCTTGCGGTGCTGCCAGCAGCCTCTCCCCGTTGCGAACTTCCTTCCATTGCTTCCATCGGACTTGCGATCCCATTTCCAGGACAAATCTGCGGAGTTCGCCACTCCACCGACTTCACGGATCTACTGCCCCAATCAGACTTGCTCCGAGTTTTTGGGCTCATCTTCTGGCCGCAGGACCGAGATCATCTGCACAAGTTGTGGGGAACATGTGTGCTCCGCATGCAAGAATCGAGCCCACTTGTATGAAGACTGTGCTGAAAACGCTCAGACATCAGTGGTCAAATCCCTTGCGTCTCAAATGGGGTGGCAGACCTGTCCGGGTTGCCATGCTATCGTAGAACTTTGGCAGGGGTGTTATCACATGACATGCCGATGCTCGACGCAGTTCTGCTACTTGTGCGCAGCACTGTGGAAAACTTGCGACTGCCGGCAATGGGACGATCAGCGTTTGTTAGATGACGCCGAAAGACGTGTATACAACGAATTCGGGGCTCAAGAGGCAGCTGCGCGCCCGGCAATTTTTGTGGACCGTGTTTACCAGAGGATGGCAGCGTTGGAGGAAAATCACGAGTGCCTTGTGCACCAATGGGTGTACAGGAGTGGCGGTGGACGTTGTGAGGAATGTCATGATAATTTATGGGGTTATTTGATGGTAAGATCACTATCTTTGGAATGCATGGCTGTGTGCTGATAATTTTCGCCAACTCAAGCGTTGCAGAGATTGCCAAACCTTGGTCTGTAGGCGGTGTTCAGTGAATCGTCTTTGAGAATGGTAACATTATGAGGCTGAGGTACAAAGTCGAGACCTTTTCAAGTTGCATGAATACTGTTTGGGTTTCTGGAACTTCAAGCAGGAGGGCTAAACATTCACATATCACGGGTAAATCAGGCCATTTCGCGACAGGTGGCCCTTGTCAGAAAGACGCCTGAGCATTGTGATCTGGGATAATCGTGAATTATGCGTTATCTGACCCTGGATCTATAGTTAGCATTTGGTCGCGGCGCAAAGCTCTTACCTTGTATATCGAAGTGAAATGATGCACGCTCCCATAAAGCGCTCCTTTGGCCCTTCTTGACGCACCACCAATGGCTGTCATAACCAGCAGCAACCTGGAAGCTGCCTCGCATGCTACAGAGCGGCTCACTCAATTCATGACAAGCGAAGACCATTACGACGCATCCAAAAAGAGAAGTGAAACACCCCTATCGGACGTCTCACCCAGCCCCTGCTACATTCCACCGCCTTGTTCTCCAGAGTTGAAATGGTATGTAACGTGAGCGATTATCTCTCGACAAGGAAGGTCACTGAGCACTCTGGCGACCTATAACATTACAGTCATAGTGGTACACAGGATTACACGAATAACGAGTGGCACGAAGCTCCCCAAGATAGAAAAGCGACCTTTTGTTTGTCACAGATTTTTATCAAGTTTCTGAAGCGAGATCAAACACCGTGAGCTTTCCAACCTTGGACCATTACTAGCCTTACCGCTGCAATAGAGTAGAATGTATTGCCTGTGGGGATAAGGTCCCACCAAAGCAAAGTTTCCGTGCGCCATGTGCTCATCACTATTGCCGGGAATGCATAGCGAATTTTACGAAGGCATCCATGAAAGACGAATCTCTGTATCCCTTGCAGTGCTGCCAAATTCGAATATCAGCAAAGAAAGTCGCTCGACAATTACCTAGGCCACTGCAGACACGATTTCGTGCCAAGATTGTGGAATATTCCGTGCCGCCGGCTACACGAGTGTACTGCGCGAATCAGAAATGCTCTGCGTTCTTGTGCTCCTCAGACACTCGCAAGGCGAACATGACTTGCCGTATGTGTGGCATCACAATGTGTCTCGCATGCAAGAATAGGAGACATTTGGGAGAAGGATGCGTAGAGGCAGGGATGCAAAGAGACTTGAAGAGACTCGCAGACGATAAAAATTGGCAGTCATGTCCTGGCTGCCGGGCGATCGTCGAACGTACGGATGGGTGTAGCCACATCACGTGTCGCTGCTCCACCCACTTCTGTTATCGGTGTGGAGCTCGGTGGCGAAAATGCTTTTGCCACAAAGAGGATCACTAAGTCCCCTGTCATAGCGGGAAGTTATTAAACCATCATGGTGAGGCAAAATATCAAATATACTTTTGGGTTATTCACTGATTTCAGTGTTATTAGTCAATTTGGGGTCAGTATATGCAGCACGAAAGAAACGTCCAAAACTCTTAGATATCCCGTTATGAATTTTACCCTTTTTACACACTACACGCATACACGTGTATATGTATATATATATAAATCTTCGGTCCCCGGCGCGAATAGTTACAGACTTTCTTCACCTGCTCACTGTAGTTTTGCAGCGCTGTCACGAAGGTTTAAGACATTGAAGTTTCAGAATAGATGGGTGGGACATACAATGCATCACAATTGGAAGAAAATGATTCTACATAGCAGGGGCCACGATGATGTGTCGAGTTAGACGTCCCACGTTGAAACCCACCGCAGATGACTTAAACCCATTCCATCGCAGCTTTTCAGCCTGCGGATATCTTTTATATTCTGCATACAGTCAAGTTCCTCCGAGTGAATAAAAAGATGAACTAATTTGATGGCTAAGAGCTGATGTCGTCCCGTACACACTAGGTGAGTCCCTGAGCAAAAATCCTCGTCCCCTGCCCCTGCGAAGCAAGATCATGATATGTCAGCCAAAACACCTTATCAAAAGATCGAACTAGGACACTGCAGTGTTGTCAAAGGCATCTCATCGTTGGCCATCGGTGGATCATCGCGGCTCGCTTCGAGTCTGAACTTGGAGAGCGGCACGCCGATCGGAGCTGGCAGGGCAAAGAAAGTGGAGCACTGTATGCGATGGCTCGCACTGGACAGCAAAAACGTAGCAAGCAGGAGTTGTGATGGCCAGATTGTATGGCGTCATTGTAGCGCCTCGAGATCATCAAATAATAGATGGGACATGCAAAAAAGGTGTCATCTGTCTGCTGCCAAGCTGGAGTCCAGACAGACTTGGAGGTGCGATCACGGTGATGAGCGGATGCCAAAGGGAGATGACAAGAGTATGTGATGTAGAGGGCGACGAGACCATCCTCGTGCCACGCTCGACGCAATGTACAAAAATTGCAACGGGCGGATACGAGAAGTCCTCGTTGAAAATCTGGGTTGCACTTGACAAGTTGAAGAGCTGGAGCTTGAAAGAAAAGTCAAGATCCCAACCTCCCTTTATAGTAAATGTGGCTTATCTCAGCGTTATTCAAATTCTGGAATTGTCAGGCGGTGACCCCGTCCGTCTGGGGGTTTGCACGCAGCGACCTTCGGATACACTACTTACGTTGAACGAGGTATAGTACAGGCAGTCGTGCTTGTAAAAGTCGTAAGTAAAGAACGAGTATTCGTAGTACGCGCCCAAAAATATTTTTGATAAACAAATCATCATGCCTTCTGCTCCATGAACGATCGCCCCAATCACTCTGTCTGGCCGTATACAAATACCTCCGTCTGGCCAGTTTCCATGAGGTAAACCAAATAAGCATAGCCCCCCTGATCAACAAGCACAAAGTCTGCAGGATATGCGACAGGCATCACTAAAGTCGATGATGCCGATGATAGAGCGACTGCTGATCGCACGAGACTTTTGTCGCATGCCTCCAGTACACCCAAGATCGGTGTAGCATCAATGGGACTCGGTGCGTATACCAAGATTGTGTGATGCCACGGTCTGTACAGACCAAAAAAAGCCAGACTTTCCACCTCCCACCTGGAGCATATTGGGCGCATCAAGCGCCCTATCCCCAGCCTCAAGTGCCCTCCGTCAAGCACCCGTATGCATTTATAGGCTTCCCTGGAGCTGCAAACTCATCGAGAACGATGTTGCTGAACCGGTAGTTGATACCGAGCATGAAAAGGATAGTGCTTCGTCAGATGGGTGCATCTCCTGTCGTTATTGTCTGGTTCAGGATCAAAGGTAGTCATCTCAAGCATCTCGGAGGTGACAGGCAGACGCTCGGCATGAAATGTCCCAAGAAGAGATTGATCGGCGAGTCTTTAAGACAAGACATGGCTGATTTCAGGCGCAGAGTCAATGCCCTGCAAGGCCTCTATACTTAGCGACTTCTCGGACATGGCTTCTCCTGCCAATACGCAGAGAAGATGTCAAACCCAACGGAGAGCAGGAGAGAAGGAGCAACTGTACTGGCATGTGAAAACCATGCTGCCGACGTTATTTCCATTTAGTATTCTCCGGGACACCTGGCTCCTTCCTATAGCTATTTGCAAAGCCTTGAGGGGCCGTCGGGACTACTATGGTGCATTCCGTTCTCATTTGATGAAGCCACGCGTACAATGACAAAAATCATGTCATCGGACTTGCTGGCCTTCGCTGGTCAAGGTGAGGAATCGAGCCGATTCGCGGGCCTGCCCGTTATATCTAGCCTGTGCTTTGCCAATGAAACTGCCATTAAGATTTGAAGGCTAGTCGACGGACCTGATAGTATAGCTTCAACAGACAAAGGCCGAGTATTTGCCTCACTCAAGGACTGAGGAGCTCTGGGACCAGTTTCAATGTACAAAAATTTATTACACGAGTTCTTTTTTTATGAATGCGGCGTAGAGCGTTGATGGCGCCGGGACCACGCATGAATCATTCATTCCTTCTGTGTTCTAGAGCACATCAACAGCTCCATCGACTCACTGAACGATCTTTCAAAATTTGCCCCATAGCCGCCCGAGATGGAGGTACCGCGCCACATGTAGCAATGCAACACCAAATATAATGCTGCCACCTGAAAAATGTCAATGTTCACTCAAAGATCACGCGTGTCATGAACCTACCTGAATAATAACCTGCATCAACGAACCCTCCTGTCGCAGTACAAATCGCACCTGATATTGGAGGACCTGCAAAACCTCCGAAACCAGTGATAGACATGAACATCCCCACTCGGCGCCCCGCATCTTCCATGTTTCCCATTGCCACAGCAGGTACAGAGTACAGAGATATATATGCTCCGATGGAAAATCTGGATGGGTCAGTCGACTGGGTAGCTAGCGGTGAAAAAGGGCACTGCTTACCCGTAAATGGCAGCTATTACAATAAGCTGGGATTCATCCCTAGCAAATGGCCAAGCGATTGTGCTGAGTCCCGTCACAGCAGTGAAAATTGCTATGGTGTTGAGTGCGCCTGTCAAATATTAACTGATGTTCCCATAGTCCACAGCTGTCGAGACCTGCCAATTTTATCTGCCAACAGTCCAGATGACACACGTCCAAACGCAGATGCCGCATTGGCAATCGCAATCATATAGAATGAAAAATCTTTCGAGACGCCGATTGCTACGGCGCTCACAGAGAGATATATTAACTCTGTGAAACCAAATTTTCAGAAGCCACAATGATGAGCACAATGGTCGTACCTGTATTAAAACCTAAAAGTATCATAGTTCCTGAGATGCAATAGGTGGAATATGCTTTGTTGCGGAATGCTTTGAGATTGAAGAGTCCCCCACGGACGTTGACGGGCGGAAGCCGCCGTTTAAGAAACTGAGAAAAATGCGTCGGTCGGGGAGGTATCCTCAAGTACTGACGACATACTATGTTGGCCGTCCCCATCGTAGCCATCAGAATGAGTCCAAATACACGAACTGTCCATCTAAACCTGAAAGCGTATGAGCGTATACGAATTGCCTCACAATCGATTAACCGAACTCACCCAACTAACGGGATCAAATTTTGCGCCGCTACAGGAAACACAATGCTGCCGAGCGCAGCCCCGACGGCAGTAGCAGACAAAGCAAGGCCACGTCTCTCAGAGAACCAATGTGACACGATGACGATTGCGGGACTAGATACGAAACCGCAGCCCGCTCCCAGGCCGACACCCTGCGTCAGGAAGAGCTGCCAGAATTGAGTGCATTCCGCAGTTAGGAAAGTGCACGCGACGATAACGAAGCTAGCGGCGAAGAACGGTATTTTGAAATATCCCAAGTCAAAGAGTC
The DNA here is from genome assembly GCA_016767475.1 of Suillus weaverae. Taxonomy (NCBI): domain Eukaryota; kingdom Fungi; phylum Basidiomycota; class Agaricomycetes; order Boletales; family Suillaceae; genus Suillus; species Suillus weaverae. The sequence continues at coordinate 1,753,655 of MU179298.1, forward strand.
GCCCCGTTACAAGTGACGGAATGCACGCGAGTGCATACTAGCAGCACAAGTGAGCTTAGCAGGCTTGCTAGAACCAGAATTAGACACGCCTGCGTAGAGCCGATCCATGCTCTGGAGAGTGCAAGAAATCAGTTATCCAACGTTGCATCAAACAAACCTGGCACCTTACATAGTTGAAGGCGGAGTGTGAGGTAGCAGATTTTCCTCGTAATACGCTTGGAAGACCTGAAAGGCGGAAATTTGTGGGAGCTGCAAGAGTGCCGTGACAAACTTTACTTACACCCCACGACGTTAAAAAACCAAACCTGATACAACGTTCTTGAGTCAAAGCAGGGGAAGAAGATAGGAACAGCTTACGTAGAGAATGTGACCAATGCGGTACTACAGTCTAAAGATGTCAGTGAGTATTTCGATGAAATAAACTTGTACTTGCGCAAAAACTACAAGCCATGCCCTTATTCCTCCATCTGGTGGAGGCTTCTGATGAGAGGCTTGTTCATTCGGTATCTCCTGGTCAAAAGCTATTCCTGTCTTCTGCCCATCGTCAGATGGCAAGCTACGTTTGTTTTCAGATGCAGAGTTAATGCCCTGCAAGGACTCTGTACTTGGTAACTTCTCGGACATAGCGCCGTTCTCCTGTCAATATGGAGAGAAATGGTCAGAACCAACAGACAGCTAGGAGGAAAGAGCAACTGTACTTGTATGTGCAAATCATGCTGCCGATGTTATGCAGTGTACATATAGTATTCTCCACGATACCGTGACAGAGCTCCTTCCTATAGCCATTTGCAAAATCCCGAGTTCGTAAACCGTCATTTGATGACACCACGATTACTAAAACATCCAAAGCCAGATCACCATGACAGGCAAGCTCGCTGTATGTGAATCATCAGTGAATTGAGACTCAAGATTGTAGCCGTGCCCACGGAACTCTAGAACAATATAATTCTGCCCAATGAAACCGATTTGAAGGTTAAACCTAGTGCAGATTGTATTTTTAGATAGCTCTTTGCTCTTTTGAAGGGCATATCTGAAATGGCTGGTATGGGACAAAGTCTGGGCCACGGCGGGCTCTTCGGCACCTCCAAGCGGAGTACGAAAGTCAAGCACTGACGCTTGGCTGCTCGCCACTGTTTCCTATGGCTGCTCACTGGCGGCAACAGTGACGAGCATATACGGACACCAACCTCAACCACACACCATCATGGCAACTCCCCGATGTACTGCTCCCATCAATAACAGACTTCCTCTCTGACGTGATCGCTATCTCGCCTCAGTGTTGACACTCTGTGGGACATTGTCAAGGACCTGGCATGGGAACTACCCACTACTGAGCAGGACAGAGTTGACGAAGCAAAGGCATTCGAACTTTATGGACACAAGCCAGGAATTAGTGAGTCGCTATAATGCAGTAATGTAGAGTTGAGGCGGAGCATGAATACAACAGTATTCCAACAATGGCGGGCGGCGGGCGCATAGGCGGGATCGCCAGCGATGGGCATGGTCGTTGCGAACGTTTTGCAAGATTTAAGCCCCGCTATGCTTCACCGAGCTTGCCGAGGCTTGCCTTTGGGTCCCATACTTGTCCCACCCGCACTTTGGCCCAGACTTTCAAAGGCCCAGACCTTGTCCCATACCGGCCAAATCCCTGACTTTCTGGCTCTTTTGTGGAACTCAAACGCTGAAGTATGTTTTCGTTTATCTTGCACGCCCTCTCGTTCTCAATATAATTTGCACACTTCCTTCTCTTAGGTATTTTTAATGTCACAGTGGTTCCTCTCAAACGCTGAGCTGTGACTTCTCTTAGTTTCTACTTCCAGCAGGTCATGAGCGCTTGAGCCCCGGGCCCCCAGCTCAGTTTGAGCCAGGAATCGAAGCTTCGAACAGTAATTCTCTCGCGCACTGCGCACTGCGCACTGCTCATCTACCTCATCCTCCACAGCGGTATCGTCATAGGAAAGTACGACCATATTCCCGAGTTGTCGGGTTCGGACAATTATGTTTGGTCGGTCTACTAAAATGCACTACACCCTTGCGTGCGAGGACTTTTGGTGCCATATCAACACAAAGGCTGATCCTGAGGATCCATTATGGTAGACCAGCGATCAATCCCGATCTTCATGACAATTCTGACTGTGATCTCCATCTCCTGCTCGAACGGTGGCCCCGTATCACACTCCGCTAAGAAGCAGAGTACATGGCATTAACGGTGGCTATTCAGGACAGCCTGTGGTTTCAGTCCTTCTTCAGATGTCTCTCGATTATTCTATCCCTTCATTTACGTCTGTTCACCGACAACGCTGGCGCCATTGCTCTGTCGAAAGAGGCAGCAAAGGATCATATTAGGACGAAGCACATTGACCTTCGCTACTACTTCATACATCGTCACATCAAGGAGAACACATTTCTACCTGTGTGGTGGTCAACAACACTGCCGGTGTTTTCACCAAATTCTTGTCACGTCCAAACGTTCATTCGTCATCGCGCCGGTCTAGCTTTATTGTCTCATTGATGGCATCAGAGAACAGGTGGAATGGCCCGGGAGCACGCACGTGAATTGCTTCCGTGGCATCAATCGTTCTGCAACCTTAGACTCTAGAGATATAGAATATGTCAGATAGCATTGTGCATGTGTTTCCTAGTGCTCGCTTAAATCCAATGCTATGATTTCTTATGAATTTGGTATCGGAAGATGTTTTGTGTACCGGGCGAGACGTCTGCTTATGGCGGCTCTTTTTTGCGTTGGTCTCCTTCATGCATATGGCAAATTGAAGTGATCTCCCAACTACAAATATATTATTCATCAAGCTCAAGATCATAACTTCTAAACCCCAACCAAAATGCCCCGACAGCTGCGTGCTCGCGCATCCCGACCAAATTATGCTTCGCTCGTGGCTATAGGCGATGAAGAAGACTTGACAATCAGTCTACCTAAACCATCCTTTGACGAGGAAGCGGATAGCAGCGGGAGTGACTTTGCACCGGACAAGCTTTCCGACGATGCCCCCGAGGATTTACAGAATGACCCTGAAGATATTCTTGAAGTAGACGCGGAAGAAGCGGAAGAAGCGCCGAAACGAAACAAGAATCAGACGCCTACTCCTGCCACAGTGTCCAGGTCTATATCGCATCTATCCTCAATAACGGGAGCAAGGTCGAACCGGCGTAAGCTCCCACCAAAACCTCAGTCTGCACAGGCATTTACTTCTAAGATGTCTGCTCTGAGAGCCGCGAAGATGTATGCACTACCAAATCCTAGCGTCCATCATCGACACAGAGCCATGCCAATTTTTCTTCGTAAGGAAAAAGTCGAGCGACTTGATGCTCCTCCTGCACTCTTCAACCCACCAAAGATCGTGTCAACCAATAGTATGACATCAGAATCAATTCTAACTGATCGCATCAGCAAGGCTTGGGGTTACAATGTCGGCCCTGGTCCTGTATGGAATATCTTGGAAGACCGGTCATGCTTCAAGGAGGCTTTGGAAGGGGAAGAGAATCCAATAAACGAGTCGTTCAGGCGTCCCAGAGTCTATCAAGGTGTTGAGGCGAAATCTGGATGGACGAGACTGGACGAGTGGTGAGCACTTCCATGTCCGTGCTCATTCGAATCACTCAATGTTGAAACTTTCTCAGTGACGCTGCAAGGTATTTTCCCACTGACACTGTGTTAACAGATGATGGTCAGCTGCGGCCCCCTGCTCCTATACATTGCTTCCTTGGACCGCATGGTCGCCAGACTCGCGTTGAGATGGCCATGTTCGACAGTCATGCTACGTGTATGCTCCTCACCATTTTCGCGGACGTTAGTCACAATTACAACTCCCTTATTCACAGCAGAATATATGCCTGGAAGCAAATCTTTCGTGTTCAATGTTGGATCTCCTGCGTGGGGCGCAGATTGGTGCCCGACATATCCAGATGACCGACCCTGTAAGACAGGGCGCTCCTGCGTCAGTAGGCACCGCTCAAGATAATGTACAGGTCGGGGTTATAAGCATTATCTTGCGATCGCCCCTTTCCCTTCGCGGTCGCACTCACCGATGATCGGTGCGAAAGTCCAGCGTCCCGTTCCTGCTTGCGTACAAATATGGGGTTTGCAGTCCAAGCGAGGGAGCGCCTCGCAAGCAGACCGCTCACTGGCCGGTGAGATGAAGTGTGAGATGGTCCTTTGCTTGGAGTCAGGGTCTGCATTCGAAATCAAGTGGTGCCCTCTTCCCTCGCACGATCAGGTTTGTTTACGACCTGTCCACGCCTTCACACTTTGCTGACGGTGAGAGTGCAGTGGAATGAAGTTGATATGGGAGAACACCCGCGAAAGCTAGGACTACTAGCAGGCACGTTTGAAGATGGTTCGTTGTCCGTATATGTCGTTCCAGACCCAGAGGATATAAGGAACAAAGATGATGATCCAATGCGTCCGATATCTGGTGGGTGGTAAGCCCTGCTTTATGAACATACGACCGAGGCTGGTTTACAAAACAGTGCATTTACCCGATCCACTTCTCCGGATCGAGCTAGAGGAAACTTCCTGCTGGTCTCTTGACTGGGCTAATAGTGAGACCATTGCTGTTGGCTGCACAAATGGTCTGGACATTGTCCTTCAGTTGAAATGCTCCTCATGTGTCGCCGTCTCCTGTAGGTTACGTCGCTGTATATGACATTGGTCATGCAGTCAGAACAGGTCAGGGCCCAAGTGAGTTCTAGCTGTCCACACTTATTCCATCGTGACAAAAGATTTTCAAGACATCCTCCCAACCCATTACATTTCGATACATCAGTCTGCTGTGCGAGCCCTTGCATGGATTCGTGTCCCGCCGACGAATGGCTCTGGCGTACCATCGACCTCCGAGGACCCAACGGTTCTGGCTACCGGCGGATACGACGGCTTGGAATGTCTGACTGACATCAGAGAACCACATGGAAATATTGTAAACAGGACACGGGGTCAGTGCCTTTGACAAGCAAATATATTTCTCTGATACACATTCCCTAAAGACGTGATTAATAGCACGACGTACTCCGCATTCACAGGCGGACCGATTATGATCGATCACGACAACACTGTCAAAGCATATTCAGCATCTCCCAGTACGCTAGGCAGAGGGCATATACTTCTGGAGCCTGATGGACCGGTATGGGTACGTGCCACAACAGTTACTGTCACTGCTTCCCTGAATAAAATCGCAGAGCGTTAGTGCATCGGACTACCACGCTCAGCTAGCGGTCGGTTCAGCAGATGGCTCTTGCGTAACGACCAACACTCTGAAATCAACAAGGAGAGGAGGGTCGGTCGTACGTATCCCGTGACGATCATAAGCATTCTTCTCTCAAAGTTTTGAAGCCATTTTTCGTCCACAAGATCTTCCAGCTGGACTACAGCCGAAAAACAGGAGAGTTTCGTATGTTAGATCATTTCCTTCCGCAAGTGAGTGACATTCCAGATATATCTCCGTTGTTACTGACGCTTACGCCAGGAGACTCAAGAAAGGTCCACAAATCCGAAAGGAAAACAAGCCAAAAAAGATGAATCTGAGACAAGCATTAGTACTGGTGTATGGCCCCCCGAAGTAGGCGTTCATCGTGTTACTTGGAATACGGGCAATGGTCTGGGCGGAGCGCCGCTACTCGCGTCCACCACGGGTTCAGGACTGTGCAGGGTGGATTGGTTACTAGGACGTTGGATCCGGAACAAGGTGCCATATGTGAATGTGCCAAACATGAGGAAAGAGGTCGACGATGTAATGGACGAGGATAGTGGGGATGATTGACACATCCAAAAACGTTTTTTGATTTCAATGGATGAAGGATGCGAATGGCAAATTAGAAACTCAATTGCGAGTATCAGGTATTAAGTACACGACATCGCCTCTTACTTTTCCTGGAGCAGGAAGTGGTCCGCCAGTCATCTTTGAGAACATGTGTCTGAGAGCGTCAAGCATGAATAGCGAAATTGCTCACCACTAGACTACTGTGTCTTCATGAAGTTCTGGTCCTTGATACACTGTTGATTCTCCTTTCTGAGCCGTTTCTTCTCTGCCTTGCCTCCGGGCCCGTCATCTTCATATACTTTCGGCTTCAGAAGGTCCCATAGCCACGAAGGATACTCATCATCAGGTAGAGCTATCACTGGAGGTTGTCCTTTCAGATAGTTCAATCCTTCCAGGATTGTACCTGGTGGACACGACGAAAGTGTCTTTTCTGGTATAATTATTAACGTGAAGTACTGTGGTTTCTAACTCTGAATGTTCACCTTCAGCAGCCGACGTATCTTTTGCACTTATGTTCGATATCCGTTCTGTGTTCGAGCTCTTTGTGACATAGCCGCGTGCAAGACACGGAGAGAACACTGGCCGAATGGACGACCGAGAGAGTGAAAGGAACATTAAGGAAGACCTTGACAATATTATGTTGTCACAGTACGATGTAAACGTGACTGTCACGACATCCATATTGTCACAACGTAAAACTAGATGGCCCCCATAGTTCAACGTACATATCTGTTGCATAGGCACTGCCAATCATCCACTATTTATAATGGCTCCACCAAACCTTCCAGCGCCGATCTGGACTGGCACATGTCTGGACTCTGGATCTCTCCGGAAAACTTCGGGACCATGACCCCTTAGTAGTAGTTCAGTAGAGAACTAAGTCCTGAACAAATGCAAAGCTTCGCTTGGCGTTTAGAGTGGGGCGGAATTGAAAAGCTTTGATAAGCTGCAAGGAGAACTACCCTTGGCGAAGTACCGCTCTCGCTTGATCAGCTCGTCGTATGTTCTTGGCGGTTATCGCTTCATCAAGACCTTCTGTCTCGGGGATATTTTCTGCGCTTGTTATCGCACCGAGTGCAAGGCTCAAGGCGATCTGACTTTGTCCGGTGCGAATAGCCATCTCTGACGCATTCCCAAGGGCCACGACAAGCTGCTTTCGAACACCCTTGATCTCCTCAGCATATTTTCCGCGCGTATACCTGTCAAACGAGACCAAGGAGGCTGCAAGCTCTGCAGAGGACATGAACTGCATTCGAGCGTAACACGGGTTTGATCGAGTAATCTTCCGTCCAGACTCTGTACGAGACTCCACACGCCGGAAAGCGATTAGCAGGAATTTCCGTATGATTTCGGGATGTGTAATCATTTGTACTTGATCCAAGGAAGTTGCGGTTGAGAGACCATTCGGCGCCTTCTTGAGAGTCTGGATTGAGTCGAGAATGCCCCGTTGAGCGAGCACGGCCAACAATCGCGCGAGTGCCGTAGGACCCATGACAACTTCCTCTGCGATCTGCAAGGGGGAATCTACCTGGGGAGCTGCATGTGAGTCGCCAACTTGCAGTGCGAACATATCCTGCGTTCGCTCCGCATACATCAGATGGTCTTCTTCGTTTTCCGAATCTGCTTGTTTTATCTTCTGTGATGCAGCGTAGGCCACACGAAGGAGAGACTCCAGCTCTGCGTTGGTAATGCCACATGAATCTGCTGCATGAGTCAATGTAGTAATCAACCGCAAGACTGTTATCCGTTTAATGCCTGAACGAAACAGATACAAACTCAGCAGTGAAGTATCTTCTGACCCCAGCTACCATACCTCGTAGTTCGAATGCAAGTTGAAACGTCCTTTTCCCAAGGAGAGTTTTTGCTCCATAATTTTTGACGTTGTTGAACAACCTGTTAACGAAACGGTCAGAAACAAAAGCGCCATCAACAGTAGAAACTGACGACTCGACATGGTGCCAATCCTCTTCTTCGACGCTCATCCACACTTCGATTAGCTTCTCACTCCATTCTCGTCTTGCGGTCAACATCTTTAGGGCTTGAGACAAAGCTTTCCACTCCTGGGTTCTCGATGAGCCATCCAACGGCGAAGACACACCGGGCACTACGTAAGGGGGCCATTGGAATAGAAGTGCAAGGATTTCGCATGCAACCGCGTCACCTTGCCGCTCAGGGTACCATGCTGGACGAGGCGTGATCGCACAATCGAACAACAAATCGACAATTTCCGGTCTCTTCTTGAGAATTTCAAGGCGAAACTTCGTGGGGAGCATGGGATATGTACAAACAAGACCTTGAGCAGCCCAGAGAGCATCATCATGAGCGAGTCCTGAGTATCGCAGAGCACATTTAGCCACATCTGCTTCGGAAGCCTTTGAAACAGACGAGGAGGAAATGGAGTTAATTCCATGGACGCGTCTGCAGCCAAAGACCTACATTTTGCCCTCTTAAAACAATTATTCCACCCTGCCATTTTGTCTCCGGAGCATAGAACTGTTCGACAAAAATTCGGGGTCCTTGAAGCACAAAGACACAGAGCTTCGCAATAATATCTGCTACCATATCCGCAGGAATCCTGTCCCCGATTAGACCGGCCAAAGAGCGAATGGTGCTAGCAGCAAGTCTGCGGTGCGCACAGAGCCAGCTATCTATGTTCTACATTATATCCTTCAGATTTTGCCCAAACGACATTGCATGTGCCCTCACCTTGAAACAGAGATCTACAATGCTGTGATCCATCATTTCCTCAGCAATCGATTTTCTTTCTGCATCTGTCCCTACGTGCAAGAGGTCAACCAGCACTGCGAGTCCGCAATAACTGGCCAGAGCATGTCCATTCTTCATGCCGAGCCTAAACGTGCCATATCTCGACGTGATCAATATCATGACTTCGACCAGGTTGTACTTTAAGCAGGTCTTGATCAGGAAGTTGAAACCGGTGGGTGCTCGTTGTGTTTCAATTGCAGTCCTTGACAATGTGGTCCTGTCCCAGAGGATGCCCTGAAATAACCAGCAGTTGGAGTTACGTTCAAATGATTATGACACAGACGCGACGCACAGTCCATGTGCAAAGGAAATCCGGGTCCACCTGGGGGTCTTTGAGCCTGGCAAGATCTCTAGCCATATAACCATCCAAGACATCATGGTTGACGGTATCAAAAGTCCGTTGGATTTCGATTTCGAGCGACTGCTCCCACTGTGCATAGGACTCTGCCATAGTAGAAGGGTCATAGGGACCCTTGAACTGGTTTGCTGACATTTCTTGGTCGGTGCGGTAAACCGTGAGTCAGGCGCTATCTAATGGAGCCGTTCAGAAGCGTCGAAGCTTAAGGTTGTTGATGTTGCTTTGAAATAATCAGTGCTCATATACATAAGCTGCGTGTGTCGGAAACATCGGAACACCAATCTGGGAGAACTTTCAAATTGATCGATGAAATAGCAGCAATCCACCCATTCGCGGGTTGCTGCATCTCACCTGTGAACAAAATGTGGACGAGAGGACTTCCTGACTTCCTGGTCAGAGGAGTATGAAACGAGGACCGTAGTGCTACTAGCTAGGCCCGTATAGCTCCTTTGAACCGTACTGCATCTTCTCAATCTACATTGATATCAAGTCAAGAACAAGAATATGTAGATGAATATACATTAAATACAAAAACAAGACATGCAAATGAACAGCATGATGCGATTAATCTATCCTAAGATGTCGCCTTCATCGCAGATTAGTGTGATTATAAACAAGTTCGATTGCCCCGTTCTACTCGTATTAGAAAAGCCCCGACCCTGGGAAAAGCTGCGACTCTTCGCCATGCTCGTCGTCTTCATCAAGGCTCTCATCGCCCACTGACGCGCGACGAGGCTCGGGGGAGAGATCGTACCCATGGACTTGCCCTGCGGATGCATCAAACCCTATAGGTTCGTGTTCGAAAGGATCAATGTCTGCATCTGGGATGGTTGGCTGTATCTGCTGGACAGGTTGGTCAGGTTGAATAGGGCGTGGAATAGGCTTTGGAGAGGGAGGAGTATATTGTTGAGGGACACGCGGTGGGTTGAATCGTGGAGGAGAGATGGCTGTTGCACGCTGTGCCCGAATCGGAGATGCCTGTTCAGGCCGACCTGATAACAACGAGCGCGGCTGAGCTTGCGGTTGTGGTGGAGCCGCAGTCGGAGGTTGTGATCGAGCTGCGGTTCGAGGTTGTATCTCGTATTCGAGCTGAGTGCGGTTGTAAGTAGTGTTCCAAAGCCGATCCGAAATACACCCACAGCAGCAAATACTTCCTCCCTGTGTCTTTCGCCCACGTCCTTGTCAATGCAGTAACACAGATACAGCGTATCAGCACTAGTGTGGCAATTATTAGCACGAGAACGTTGTACTGTTGATCAAAACATACACATCCTTGACTAGTCCTACGCAAAACAAGCCCACGAGTGCAGTGACACCACCAGCAAGTAACGAGGCTCCCAACGCATAATCAGGTGCGCCCAACGTGTGTGCGACAAAAAGATACGTCAAAAGTGCGAAGGGGAATGTCAGCGTTAATGGTGCATAGGTAAGCATCCGTAATGGTGCTGAATGGTATATCAGCCATGATTGTGCGGACCGCAGAGACGATACGCACGTTCGGTCTTGAATTTCTTGCGGTACCGACCTCCGCTAGCAGTCTCGACGGCGGCAGTTAGAGCCCGGGCTCTCCTTGCGCCCACAAAGAAGGGGTCTCCAGTCAACCCAGTATATACGAGCGCATACTTGCTCAAGGATGTGGTAACGCTCTCAAGATATGAGACTGCCATGCCTGAACCAAATATTATAGGCTGACACCATGGACGCAGTGCAAGCGGCAGATAGAGCGGAAACCAGCGCAAGGCCAGGGTGAGGAGCCCTAGCAATCGGATACCTGTGATGATGAGTGCGCTGAGGACAATTGATCCGAGAGATGGATATGCAGCCCGCATGAGAGCAGCATGAATGATGTGAGTATCGCTTGGCAGTGGAATTGGAACATCAGGGCTGGGGTCATCAGTAAACGAGATAAGAACTGAGGAAAAAACAACGCTTACTCGGCAAAGTACCAGGCGCCAATAACACCCGCACAAGTCGTACGCAACATCCCCTTCGCGATGCCCCAGCTCCAAAGCCACACGGCGACAGCACCAAATATCGCCCAGTTCGCCCATCCTTGAACATGCCCCTCTAGTGCCCCATTGGGTTCAAAGACATAACCAATCAAAAGGAGTCGGAAGATCAGGGTGATGAATGGTATAGATGCAACAAGCATGGCGAGAAGCATCACGGGAGAGAGAGCGAGAAGGAAAGGATTTGCAATGAGAAGTTGTGTGGTAAGGTCAAGGATGGAGGAAGTTGAATGGATTTCTCGGGGTAAATTCACTAGGCGTCTGGCAGTGATGACGGAGAGAACGAAGGGTACAAGTGAGAATAGTCGAAGACTGGACACCCTGATGAGCTTCCACGGTTAAAACAACCAGAAAGAGCGCTCACCCAACTGTCTCACCCCAAGTTGGTTCTTGGTCTCCATCCCACATAAAACTGCCAACGAATGCCCAAATAGCAGAGATAAAAAGTGTAGCTGGTATGAATACTGATGTTGCGATCATGACTGGACGGACAAATATGCGGAGGAGGAAAACGTGGGCATATGCCACAAGAGCGCTCAGAAATGTCAATATGGTAAGCAGTGGTACAGTATGCAGCAGCGTTGTGTATGGGAGCGAAACCCCCCGTCCATCATCCTTGCGAGTCTTGCCAGAGAAGAATAGTAGTAGAATGGAAAAGAAGACGCAGACAGAAACACCTGTACACCAAAATATGGTCCAGTGCGAGTCATTAAACTTTCGTCGACTTCGAGTGATATGCCGCGGATCTGGCAAAGAGAATACGTCGATAGGACGTGTGGTGCCATCCCTCGGCAGCAGTGACTCGGTCAGAGATAAGGAAACAGGCTCGCGAGCTCGCGAAGGTGGAGGCGGAGGAGGCTGGGGTCTAGTAGAGCGATTAGGCATGAACCTCGGTGACCCGATTGTAGGGCTAGGTGAACCAAGAGATGAGGATGACAATGAAGGCGAGCGAATTCTTCGAGGAGGAGACGCTTGGTGGGCGAGCCAGCCCTTTGGATAGTCCTGGGACTCAGCTTGGCCATAGTCAGATGCTATCAAAGGAATTGACTGAGAAGCATGATGAGAGGCCCCTGGAAGGTCATCATCCCCTTCGTCGAGGCGTAGATATGGATCTTCATCATCTATATCATGTGCTCGACTCCTAATATTTCCGCGACTTGACAGTCTGCTTGCACGCAGATGAGGGTCGTCAACGTCGTCAACGTCTGTCTCATGATCATCACCTGCACGAGACCCTTCGTCGGTTGTGAATGAAAAGAATAAAGGTTGGGAAGAGGACAGACTCGATGCTGGATTATGCTGCTGAGTCAAAAATTGTGAGGCGTACTGAGCGAAAGATTTTGCCATCGCCAGACCACGTCTCCTTCTTAGCCGTAGTATGCAGAGTAGTGGTGAGCAGCTCCTGCCCTGTGTTAAAAACCTGGTCCGAGGTGACTTGCGTATCCGTAGGAAAATTTTGCTATATTCGGCGATTACCGCCAGAGCTTTGCATAATTCGGTGCTATTCTCCTTGTCATCTTCTGCTAGATCTGCAGACTGCTGCTCAATCGTATGTCGCAGGGCTAGCCAAAGGCTCTTGGCCCCGAGCCACTGCGTCACCGTGTTTGTGTATATGTGCCTCAACAACAAGGTACCATTTGAGCCCTAGAGTATTTGAGCAAGAAAGCTGGACCTCCCCGACAATGACATGTATGCGTCTGGGTAAAGATACTTTGTCTTGCAAAGGGCAAGTGATGCATTTGTCCGTGTAGATTTTCCGCAACGCCGCATAACCAGATCTAGGAAGGTGCACGCCACTAGTTCACTAGCCTGCAGGAAGGTAAATCTGTGGTAGCTCCCAACCTGAAAGTGAGCACCTTGGGGTTGGGAGTGCGAGGGCGTGTTGAATGTTTACCAGCTGCTCATTCATGAAAGTGGGTGAATATCATGTGACATCTTATTGGATAACATAAATTGACACAGCAACGAAACTTTCCATCGGAGACACTTCCTTGACGAAGCTGTGGGTGGGTTCATAGTGAGAGACTTCCGACGCACCGCTGTCACTGCCTGCCTTGTTGCCTCGAACTCCTTCCCACCAAATCCCAGGATCTGTAACTTGTGGAAGCGAGGCTATGATGATAAGCCTTATCAGGACGGTCATTTGATCTGCCGTGTACTGGTGCTATGCCCTACGCTACTGCTTGCTATTTACAGTCGCACGAGATTTTAACAGCCTTGACCCTTCTTCAAATGCATAAAAGACAGCGAAGAGTTTATCCACATCTTCATACCCAGCTGACATCCCACTCCGCCATGTGAGCTTTTCTTCAACAATGTGTTCTCTTGCAGAAGCCCAAGTACTAACCCGAAACCCCCCAGGCTTCCCTATGGAGCGTTTGGCTACACTTGTCATGAATACTGTACTCGAAGTCGATCAACTACTCTCCTCCAGGACAAGGCCAAGGTTCATACCTCGGGTAAAAGAGTTGTCTTTGACGAGCCCCCTTCCGTTGTAGCTCACAACATATTTACAGAACGAGGGTCACCTCCAAGCCTCGTACCCATTATCGTCGAGTCGACACCTACCGTACATGCGCATCAGGAAGCAGCCGAGCTCATAGCCGTTTTTTTGACTATACACGCCACAGTGTTCTCTCGGGCACTGTTTGTTGAGAAGCATGAACCCCGAGTCAGCTCGTACTCTAGTACTAGTAGGCCCATAGTTGGAGAGGTGAAACCCTATAATATTCCCGAGAGATATCGAATGCATGCATTTGGGGACACTTCGTCTGAGAACCATCAAGGGAAAGTCCCATCTTCGACTACATGCGCTGCAGTGATCAGACGCACCTAGCTCACCTCTGAAAAGGAACGACTGTCTTCCGTCTATCAAGGTCTGACCACGGAAGACTACGTGACCTCAGCTGTATGGAATGTTCGAAGTGGGTATTATAGTGAAGCGGCCCGGATGACCGTTACTCCGCCCGGATCACTCTTCTGCTCCCGCTCGGGTTGACACTGAGAACTTGTGCATAGCACACAAGGTCGATCACGGAGGCTAAGTACTACGTAGTACCGCCTGCTATTCTTGCAACACCGTGCGGTGGAAGACACGAGAAACTTGTGCGCCTTCAGACACTTGCCGGGAAATACTTTTTGCAGTTACAAAATTGATATCTTCGCTTCCTTGCTGCGGCCCGGCCGCCTATTGCCCAAGGCTTGGTCGATCGAAACTTCGAGCGCCGATGGGCTGACGATTAGCTCCAGAAGACAACGTGGTACAGCCCTCATACCTATTTGAAATCACTGGTACTGACAATGTCTGGCCTATTGCAAACCAAGAGAGCTCACCGCCGGTCCTTCGAACACGTTCAATATAAACATCCTCGTACTTGCCAGCTTTGCCAACAGCCAAACTGGGGTCATGCTAAATTCATTCAGTTCATGTCCCACTTTCGGGATTTGCAACTAATGATTAGCAGATCTTGGCCCTCAAGGTAAGACCGCTTGGCGATAGGACCTTGCAGGAGAATGAAGAGGCACATGAGCAGGGAGTTATGTGGTATTGAGGGATAGTCAGTGAGTTGTCGCTGCTAATGGAGAGTCCAGTCCTGAGGAGCTCAAAACTTGCAAGGTTGATACGATGCATGTACCGCGCACGAGTCATTCCTTCAAGAGACTCCTTTCGACAGACATATGCGACTGTTCATCCTATCATGTAAGAGCTTTATGAATTATTCTGCAATCTTACAACGAGACGAAAAAAAAAACAATGTGTCGTAAGTACTTCAGTCTTATTTCATGCAGTCATGTGTTCGAGATGTTTCTGGCAGCAGTGAGGTACTGAGCACTCAGCGCTCAGCAACGAACTACTTACGCGTCATGTCGTCAACCATACTGCACCAATGCGATTCTGCGAAAGCAGAAGCGCGACTCACTGAAGCTCAGTAAGCACACTCCCTCGCACAGATAAATTGTGTACCGCGCTGGTGAGTCATTGGGATTAGATGAAAACTACTCATACTCACACCGACGAGTTCATCTGGTAATTCCCGGTAAACATAGCCAGGGCAGCAACTATTGAATTCGCAGTAGAAGGGACATTCACTGTCAGCCCTGACAGACATAAACACTGTCAAGTTAAAAGCAGTAACAACGGCGAGGACGAAGGAGAGACGCATTATTTGTGAGATGTGATATGGGATCCCGAAAATAAAGCTGAAGGGGATGGTGAGAAGACAGCTTGCTTTTATGTCCTGAATAGTGTTCTGTGCAGAACCTGTCCACCTGGAACACCCCCTTCAAACAGATGACGTTTGCGTTGTCAGCAGACTTCAAATTTGACTTGCTCTGTCCCCGACATCCTCTTGGCAAGAACACTAGGAAATGCTGGCAATGTGCAATTCCAACCTGTTGTTGTATACGGCCTACAATAGGTGACACGAGGATCCCCGAAGCTGAGCTCAGGGGTCTCATGGATGCCGAGAGAAATCCAGAGTCTCATTATCCATGGGGGAACACGAAACTGGATACTGGGGGATCAGCAGCTGATGCTTAGGAGTGTGCTCCCCAGGTATGTTTTCGAAGTGAATCTTGTAGCCTGGTATTCACGCAACAATGACTAGCCACGCGTCAATCCTCCATCTGGTGCTCCTGCAAGGTGTATTACAGGTTTCTGAGAAACCTTCTCATCCAGTGTTTCCTTACCTGTGGGGCTTGTGTGAAGCGGTACAAATGTTGTGACGAGACCTTGGAATCGCGGCGCGCGCGTACATCTGCGACAAGCTGCACAGGTGATGGTAGTACTATACTACTAGTACCAACTGTAGGCGACCTTCTTTGTGAAGCAACGAAGCCCTCGCCGCGCAAGACACCACAATGTTGTCAAAGGTAAGTCGTGCTTGTCATCAGATGAGACTTCACTTAGCTTCTGCAACCCTGGCACTTTAGCAAGATTGTCTCTTCGTCTCCATCGAAAAAAATGGGGTTTTTTGAACCATTTTACATACATGCTTGTGCGTCAATCCATGCCTACGTAGTATACGTTCAATTGATGGTGGCGGGGGACACCTCAACATCCCTCACCTCCCCAGTCAGGTGTTAAATTCAAAGTGCTTTCGTGCTTTCGTGCTTTCGTGCTTTCACTTACTGCAACATCCTCTGCTGTGAGTAAACGAGGACGACCGCTTTCCAGAGGTCTTTGAACAACAGAGCCTGCGAGTTACGAAAGCCGAAGCACTCGATTGACTGTTCGATGGCTGCATACTCTATGGCCTTCGACGTCATACCACGTGTGGACATGGCAACTCACTGCTGTTTATGTTGATGGTTTCCGTGCATGATGATGACGACTTACAAAAGTAACTAGCGTGAGCGCCTTGCTTGGGATCTACCTGACTTTACAGTCTGCCCCGACACCTCGTGCTGCTTCCGTGCGCCGTAATCCAGCGATATCGCCCATGATGTTTTCGCCCCTAGCCGTGCGGACCTTTCCCTACAATGAACCCGCTTTTCCCCTTCCTGCCTTTTGACCGCACAGGTGCAGTTCCTCTTATTTGTGACGATGAGTTTCGTGTTACTATTTTCGAAATTTGATCTTTGTCTCCTATATTCTCTTCCAGTCGACTAGACAATCACCCTGTAGCTCCCAGTCACGTCCCCCTACTGCATAGTTGCCCCTCTTCGACGCAAATCATCACTGCGCTCAGACGTAGTTTCCATCTAGAATGTGAGTGTCAAATCATGATTCGTCGTTTTTAACTCATATTTACGTTTTATCAGTCTCGACCCACACCGGCGCCCTCTACCATCGCATCTCTGTCATCGCTCTGTTAACCTTCACAGCCCACGGTACATTGTTAATTTACCTCCATTCATGCAGCAGGTAATACACCGCACCTATCATCGATTTTCCTCTCGCGTGGGTTCCAAGTAATGATGATGGTTGGGTGCCTGATGGATACTTCAAGTTTGATCTTTCTTCACCGAACTGGGATTCACAACAGCAATCTTGGGCAGCGTGATAGATAACATAGAAGAACTGCCTGCATTTCTGCGTCTACAGTGGCTTCGCGAACATCGCTGGGTATTTTCACTTTGGCACTCGTCGCAACTTGGCTTTGTGATAATTCATGCACATGCTTCTGCAGACCACAAGTCCCTCGATCAGGTTCATTTGGAGCTCTGCATGGATGTCATTCATGTGAGCTTGAGAACGTCTTCGATATACAAAATATCCAACACAAATTTTCATTGCTGTTCTTACCACGTCTATGTTTTCCGATCTCGAGCACAAGGCATTGGCTTACCTCGTCTTCTGTTTCGCAGCTCCTCAATGAATACGAGACGTTTGAAAAACGCTGCAAAATGCTAGTTGGCAGATAACGCTATCCGTTGGTCGTGTTTCGCTTCTGTGACACTGATCAGGGCTGGTAAGTCTGAACCCTGCGCCACACATCGCATTAGAATCGCATTTCCTGATCGCTGGAGTCAATGTTTGAAGGGTTGCGTCCAATGTAAAAAAGATGCAACAGCCACAGGTTGTATCGAGCACGCCGGCTTTGGAGGTTATCCGGACGGTGAGTTTGTAGATATCATTCACTCACATGCATCGAATCTGACTTGACGAACAAGGTACGCCACGCTCTATAATTGCATCGAAGACGCGGCGCCGTGCCACTTGCATTCGTAAGCTTGCCACCGACCTTTGTCCTTTGTCCGCCAGGAGGCAAGTACGTATACGTTGCTTTGGGTGAAAGGGAAAGAAACGACTTCTTCCTGTCCGCGGTACGTCATCCCTCGATGCTGATCACCGCGGTGCTAACACCGCCCACAAGGATGTTATCAAATACGCATCTAACCAAGCCCGTCACCTACGGGGCCTACTTACCACAAACGGATCAAAGAAAGAAAAAAAAGACATGTCGTAGCAGACGCCAAAACTTAAAAGCCATGCAACGTGATTACAGCGCGAGTCTTCTTCGGGTTCATAGTGCCCCACGCGTTGGGATTACGGAACTTGTGTACATCAGTATACCTTCACAGGAAAGACAAAAGAAAGAACGCTGGTAAGCGCACATTATTTGGGGTGTTGCTTGGCAGGACCCTTTTGATGCGCAAGGCAATTTTTCACCCAGGCCGACTGTTTGCCGATATAGCATTCTAGGGTTGCATGCAAGTGTGAGTGTTCGAGTTGAAGCTTGATCCATGGCTCTTCCATCGTATGGCGGTGTAAAGAAGTGCGTGTATGGGAACTTGCAATTGGCTTGAAACCAGTAGCACACCCTATAAGTAGATGCTGCGTACCATAAACATAAGCTGGAATGGCCCGGCCTGGCCTGGCTTGGCTTGGCTTGGCTTGGTATATACAAAACCTTGAAATTAAGAGATCGAAACAATGTACCACATATGTAACTTTTTTTTATAAACCACTGATCAGATGATTCTGATCTTCTCAATGTAAACACGCGGACGAGCGTCTCTGCGGCAATCCCAAACTAGCAAAACGTCTACGATACTGCGAAAGCAACGCGGGAAGAAACGTGATAGAGAATGGAACGAACGCCCAAAATTAACGAGATAGGCCCATATGTCTATCTTCGTTGGCCATGAAGTTATCACGATGTCCGCGGGTTCATTCAGCCACTCATTATAAATGAACAGTACTTTCTTCGAGTTGAGAGTCGCCCCGCGATCGCACAAGATTGGCTATTCGTCGAAATGAGATGAGTGAGACTGAATGAATGAGTCTTCGATGAGATGCATGCATTGTCGGTCTGTCTTGAATGAAACTCTCCCCCAGTTGTATCTCAGGAGATGCCAACGTTTGTGTGATCGGACTGATAGACCCGAAAGGAAAGAATGATTCGCTTAAATCATAGGTATAGGCTGGTATAGGCATATGCAAAGGTACACCAATTCGGGATCTAGCGAAATGAAATAGATAGGAGACTGTCGAATGTCTTCAAGACACCAGAGATAATCGCTGGGCAAAGGGAAATCGATGAGATTGCGGGCAGAAGCGCGGGACATTAGACTCACCGAGGTTGCATGGGCGATCTAGAACAAAGGAGGGGAAAAAGACAAAGAATGTCAGATGTGATATAGTGAAGGCTAAAACTAAGGATGCCAACACCGTCCATTTGATGCCTTTCTTCGACAATGAGAGTCAAGCAATATGACGGCGGAGTGGTGCAAGCGGTGTTGAGCCTGCAAGGGCAAGCCTTGCGTCGAACCAATTGTAGTGCCCATGATGCGATAGATGCCTAATCCGTCGCGGAAGTAAAGTGGGGCCCTTCAGTACTCCGCTCTAGCAGGCTCATTAAGTCACCTCCAGTCTCTAAATTCAATGCAGGAGCACAGCATTCCGATGCTGAGCAGGGAAAGCTCCACACCTCACTGAAACCGTGAGGTGCTCGTAACTAGAAGCCTTCTTCGCTTCCTCGCTAGATGAAACTACCGTTTGAAGTACCAAGGCGATGGAGGTCAGTATTGCCCCCGCGGCGCGGCTCGGTTAAGCAGATGAGCGGATCCCATATGAAACGGATGAAGGAATGAAGCACGAACGAAGCAGCGTCTCTCGGATAGATAGCGAAGAGAATTATGTCGGGATCATGTGTTATCTTATCAGGTTCCGACTCGGAAAACGCTCGCTACAGAGAAACAGATTTGAACGTACTAGAAGTAAAAGCAAAAATGAAGTGCAAACAACTCGCGGGGAAGTCAGAGGCTCTGCTGAAAACTCGCCTTTCGAGCGAGGACTGATGGACGCCGATCAGACTCATCTGGCGAATGACCCGGAGACAGAAAAGAGGTATCACTTACCACATAAAATAGGATGCGCAGCAGTGTTTGAGCTGCAGATAGCTGATCAGGCAAAAGACCGAACGCGTTGCAGAGGGCGTGCGGGCTCGACCCTAGATTTACCCATCCAATACGTTGAAGATTGGGTATCCCACCAGGTAGTACAGGATTACGCGTCAGGCAGAATGACAGCATGAATTGGAGCAGCCAAAGCTGTTGCGGTGATGTTACGTCGAGTGCTGGTGGGTGCAAGAAGCCGTTAGAAGTCTAGGGATCAGAGCGATGACACAATATTGTGCGCATGTATGAGCAGTGGATACTCGGATAACCGAGAGATAATGGGTGTGTCCAAATGCAAATGTAAATCACGGACAATCGGAAACATCGGCCGGAATCAGTGCACAACGTTTGAGGGTTCATCCCACAGGTACGACGCATGTGGGGTAGTCGAGACGGTATCGATATGCCATCCCGCCGGAACGAACGCGTCGTGATAGGAACAAAAGACCACGCGCCTTCCGACTCTTTGTTTTACGTTCGTTTTCTGATCCAATTCGAGCTGGATTAAGGAATCGAGGACGGGTCGAGGAAGGATTGCCCACGCCACGTCGGCCACCATAGTACCGTTCCAAGCTGCTTCCATTCAGTCGTGTCTGGCTTAGCGCAGCCTCGCTTCAGGAAGCGACGTGTCTTGACGGAATGATAAGACTACCACAATCTTGAAATCATTGCGCCACATCGGATCGGGTCTCACATTCCCGTGGTATGCAGGATGAATATCGGATGACCATACGGTACGGTGTTCCAATATAGACAAATCTAGTGAAAGGAAAAGGATCATCGCCTGAACGCGTACAAATCCGGCAACTTGGAAGGATTACATGCACCCCCCTTTACGTCCCACAAGCAGGCATCGGCACTCATCCATGAGAGCGGCAGTTTTGTAGAGCTGTCTAATCGAGGAAGATAAGGATTCATGATACGAGTTGACTGGAGTCTGGAGCCCAGCTACCAACTCCTCCCAAGATCACCTTCAGTATGTGCGGCATGACAGCAGAGGAGTGTTGAAAGAGAAAGGCATGAGGCGGCATGAGGCGGTGATGAGCTGTCAGAAGTACGGCAAGTGCCGGTCTAGGCCGACGGAGGACTCTCCACTTCTCAATCCGATCTCAAGTCACTCCAAAGAAGATGTAGTCATTTCGTTTCATTCAATCGAGCTCCTCTGCGTCCCAAACTACGTATAGTGTGGTGCTACTCCTTCTTTGTTGCACTGATTGCAACTTCTTCGCTCTCTTCCTGTCGTAGTTCAATTCCTCTGCTCTCCCTTCTCGGATCCCTATATACTTCCAAGCCCACAGCCGTTTTTGCGGCAAGTCCCACCGGGGGATGTAGATAGATGAATATATACCCGGTCCGTAACAATGAATAGAGATGTGAATGCATGACTGTTGCATAGATGTCCAATGCGCGTGCGAAAAAAAATCGAAAACGATGCGAAAATAAGAAAATGCCGAGGGATGAAAATGCGAATGTGAAGGTTGCACGAGTCAGGTCGTGCCTGCAAGAAGGCGCCGCTGAAAAGCGAAGTTGGGAAATGCGGCGTCGAGTTAGAGAATAACAACAGATGCGATGCACGACGTGTCCCGCTGGGTATCGGGGTATGCAAGGTTGCGACCCTCGGCGACATGCGCTCAAAAGGAGGAAATCATAGACATTTTGCTGGCGGGTAGCTGTGATAACATAGGGTAGAATGTTTAGCCGGACATTCTCCGCTGAATCCTACGCTTAGTCCGGAATAGACTAAAGCGCAGGCTCAGTGTGAAGGCGTGCCACTGACGGCGAACAGCATGTCCACACGTAGGTCTACAAGCACATTATCAACTATTGAAACACGATTCGATTAGAAATATAACTCACGTCCAATCGCTGTCAGCTGCAAGAGATTGAGAGACCTCGTTATGAAGGTTCTCGGGATATGTCTCCTTCTCAGTCTGAGCAAGTTTCTCAGGAGACTTTGACCGAGTAGTGAAGCACTTCTCCTTGAGAGGAGCGCGTTCGTGATGATTTGGCTGCTCATCTTCATCTTCAACTTCAGCTAGATCTCTTGACTCATACGACGAAGGCTCGTCGTAGGGATAGTAAGCAGGGGCGGCGTAGTAAGTAGTAGTGGATGGCCGCCTCCGTTGCTTTTCGAAAGACGCATGCCTCTGGTAGATCTCCTCATCTTCCTCTATATCACTCTCATCTGGATATGTCCGCTCCCAACTTGGTTTAGAGTGCGCATGGCCAAAAGTGGGGAAGTCGCGGAAATCAGGGTCATGGAGGTCGCCGTGGTGATCAACATAGACCTCTTTGATAGCAGTTCGTGACCCTAGTGCCTTGAAGGCTGTTTGATGAGAGGGCGATGCGTATGCGGGGTCAAGGAGGCGCGCGATGTCAGAAGCGCGGGTTGAGGGAGAATATGGGCGATGAGCAGCAAATGGATTCACGCTAAAGTGTTGTGAGGATGGGGAGGGAGAACGTTTACGTCTGAGACGGTGTCGTTCAATTGGTGGAGATGATACGCTGAGCGAAGTGGATGCAGAGTCATAAGACGCCATGGTAGATGTTGGATCGAATTGAGTTGTACTGGTAATTATGCGGGGCATGTCCGCACAATTGAAAAAAAGAGCTTGAAAAGGTATACTATATGTATACCGCGAGTTGTGTTGTTCGGGTCGGATGGCAGCCAGATTGAGTTTGCGGGCAGGGAAGGCGGGCTACTAGAAGCACGGCGGGCCGTCACCGAGAAAAAAATGATTCAAGGGTCGATATGGTTGATCCAAGGTTAAGCCGTTATATGAACGACTTGATACCGCACAGGATTGATGTACGAGAAGGGGGAAGGATACACGGACATGATGGGAGGACAGGAGGATGTTTATATACGCAACACCCAAACTGACAAAGGTGAGCTGGAAAGCCGGCAACCCAAGACAAACCGCGTAATCATCTGTAATCGTTGCACCACCCTATCCCGATTAGGAGATAATATCCGATTATGGGCGACGCCATGGCAGGTCATCCAATTTGGGTCAATCTCAGATATGCGGCGATTGCGCCAGCTTTTCTTTATCGCCTCTTCATCAGGAAATGCCCTCTTACTACTGTCATTCCACGTTCTTGCCTCGAGTTTCTGTTAAAAATTATTATTATATTAGATTGAATATTATAATTATACTCGAGGTTGGCACGACTTGCTGTGCATTACCGACCAAGCCGGGGAAAACACGCCATGACTCGTCCGCTGGTACCGCGGCTGACTCAACTATCGCTGACTCACCTGCCTCTCCCTCTATTCCGGCTCCTTCCGAACCACTGATCCTGCTTTCTCGGTGCCTCAGTCTGGATACAACGTGGATATTCACCACGTGAACTCCTTAGATGACATAGCTAACTGCTCATAAGCATGATATCATACGAGCCCATCGCATGATATCACTGGATGCCCCACATCAATATTAATATTATTTGGTTTCACTCTAATCGGTCCGTCGCTCACTATCATTCCCCGAGCATCGCCGGTTACAGTGCCTAGAACATGTGAGCGTCCATGGTTTCGATCTCACCGGTAGAACGCGTCCAGGAACCTTGTTTTAAATCGCTCCCTTTATTGTAGTACAGTATCGGTAATCTATATCAATCATCCTACCCGAGACATTCTGAGATAGTTTACTACTTCTTCGCCTTACAACATTCTTTCAAAGCACCGGGCCTCAAGTTTCCACAAAGGGGGATCGGACCGTGGTTCAGGACACGAGTCTCATCTAGGCCACAGTCTCTGAGTGTGCGTTCTAATATCGGCGTATCTAAACCATAATTCGGTAGTTTGAGGTGCGTCCTAGTTCATATAACAGTGATTCCCGCCCAGTTTCGCAAGGCCAAACCGCCGTCGCAGTAGCACGTTATACATGTGTTCTACAGATTGTTCTGTGACCAGTTGGGCCATAATGGCAAGCTGCCACACCATGCCGCCGCCCTCGTGTCAGCCAGCTGCCATCTTCCTGTCACGAATTCCTTCCAACCACATCTCGAATCCGCCTAATTTTGATACGTCTTCTGTTCTTGGTTGACCGGAACTTTCTTTGGCTATTTTCATATCACAGAACGAGCTAAAATGGGCGTCAAAGGCCGCATACACCGCATTGGCCCTTCCATAGACAATCCTTTGACCAGAAATATCCCCATTCTCCCCTCACGGGGGTTTTCGTAGGCCCCTTCAATTGGGTTCGCGTAGCAAATTTGTCCGCACGCATGTACAACTACCAGCGAGTCGTATCCCAAGTTCCCTTTTTCTCCCAACGGTGTGCGTGGAGGGCACAGGGCCCCCACGGAACATGCGCCCAATCCAGGTAACTTCAAACCAACCAGTAACTACCCATACCCATGCGATTGGCCTGGTTACTTATGTGTGGAACTGACATCCCCACAAACCACTACATGTACAGCTTGTAGCGCCACACCATTACCTGAGACCATTCCCTCGTTGCAGTCACGAATTTCTCTCGTTTTGATCACACCATGCGATTTCACATTAAATATGTGCTTTTCTCCATGGAGGGAGCGCTTATCGATATCATTGGATGGCGGTTATTTGTGTCAAAACAGGATTGGTGCACAGCCACCCTGGCCAACTCCATCTCGTATCTAGCACAGCAGCACAGGATGGCCTTTGTCCTGCCATCGATATGGTCACAAGACGATTTTGGCACATAGACTGCCAGTCTGCATGCTGTATGCATGGCACGATTTTGTACGATGCTGATACCACGCATATGGGGTTTTCATCTCTTTCTTTCGTCAGGAATCGGTCATCTTGCATCGTGGGTTTGATTATTATCTTGATCATGTCAGCAAGGATGCATTGGGTGACTGATTTTGTTGTTATCTTATCTCCCTGGCCTTCGGCAGGACTTAAGCAGTCTCGAATCATGATCAGCTGTCAGTAACTGTGCCCACACTCGTCCGTTGGAATCATTGGCCTGTGACCTTCGCTTGGTTCTTAAAGGCCGACCGAGACTTAAACGGATGTTCGAGGACACCCCTTTCCCCCCTCGGCTCATCTCGAACCTCACTGTTAATATGCTCCACACCCGCTTCTTCGTTTTCCCCATCCTATCCGCTTACCGCTTTCTAGATTTCTAGATGCGTAATCAACTCCCCCCCTCTCCGAATGGAGCATGAAACCCCTGAAGTACAATTCAAAACAAAGTCTCCCGGTCATCAATTACCACATCTAGTCGCCGTCTTTGTCTCGTGGCTCACGGTAACAAGCGAAATCGATAACGAATTCAGCGTCTTTCTCGGACTCACCTAGTGTGATTACATCGAGGTCCTACTTGATCAGCGACGATCTACGTCGTTGTCCAGACTGCTATCGATCTGTGCCTCGAGCTACCGGCAGCTGTGCCGTGACCGTCGGGTCGATCGATTAGTTTTACCCCGAGGTTATCCAGTTTCGCTACTGGTAAGCCATTATTGTGCGCAGTTATCGTTGGATGGCGGCGATTATCTTCTAGTAATCGAATGTCCTGACAATTACAAACACATTACCTACGTTGGTAATCAGAACGCCTTTGTCAACTCAACACGCACATTCCTCACCGATGCAACTACTGATCTCACACCGATAATCTCATCTTCAAACCTCCGCGCATTATCTTTGTCTCAACACGATGGATCCTCGCGGTCCTAGATAGATTACAAATAAGGACCGTCGACCCATAATGAAGCTCCATACTGAACGCTCGTCGTGTGTTAGAAGACATCGATGCACGTTTTATTCATATCGTCCGGCGATCTCCTTGTGATAATCTCATTATAGAGTCATTTTCGACGCTCACAATGAAAGACAAAACGTGAGATATTGGTCATAGCTGCGCGCGTCGACTTGTGATCCACCTCTCTCATCTGATTCTCGTAATTTTCAAGCTGGACGGTGCCGCTGTGGATTATTCGCGGTAGACGAAAGTTCCAAGGGTAATGGGCAACAGCACAGTCCTGTATTGCGAATTTCTTTGTTTAGGGACGGAGTTCTCCCGAAGATCGTGGTATTGCCCTGCTTCGTGTTTACCTGAAGTCATATCTGAGCCCTATTGTCAATTTCACTCACCATTTCATGTTTTTCTGTGATCATGTCCCAAGCGATGGTGCCAGACGATGCCCTCCATCGGTACGACGACTGTGCGTGGTACTCCTATCCGAGGCCGCCATATGAATGCACCTGCAAGCCAGGCAGTGATTCACCAGGTCGATTGCCCCAGGGATACCCTTGAATCCATGGATCCTCCAGCGTAGCAATCGGGCCAAGGCCGGCATTCTTATTTGGTATTCACATTCATGCCTTGCACGCTCTTGCATTCCGGCATGCAGATCAGATTTCTCCCTATGATAATATTAATGCTTGCGCCGAGTCATCCGGACCCACCCCCCTGAATCCCCGATGGGGATAAAGAACGGGAATTTATTGGTGGCACGCAAACAGCTCCAGTTGGTATACCGCATCGCAGTACTAGTGTGTTGATGGTGTGTTGAGACGTCTATGATTGATTGAACACATTTTATTGCATCTGTGCATGCAGTGGGAGTCCAGCGTACGTACTAGCGTCCTAATCAGCAACGATCTATGAACTGATCAAACCCACTAGATTTTACCCGATAGTCTGACTTTTTCGCACTTGCGAAGTTTGCACCCGTGATAGGCTTGTCTGCTGGTTTCGTTCTTAGCATATGGCCCATTCATATCGCCACCAATCGCAAAATGTGGCGTAACGCCGCTCTTTTCTCGAGTTCGACTCGAACGCTAAGAACGTTTCAGAGCTCTCACAGATGTCGACTACGCTCCTTCCGGGGCAACAGCTTGGAGTTGGTCCATGATCTTCAAATAACACCGGTCCGCATACGTCGCGTATGTTTACTTACGTCAAGAGGTCCGCTTCTAAGCCCGCTCGCATTGTCATGCCGCAACTCTCAACTCGAGGCGCTAAGAAGACTATGGAGCCAAGCTACTCGCGGGAGTCGATCAAGCGTCTACTAGGTATGCCTCCCGCTTCCAGACAAGCGTATTCTCGGACATCATTCAAGGCGAGGCAATCTGTCACGGAAAAACGTAAAACACCAGACTTGATCTGCGTGTCGTGTAGGTTCAGCATCAGTTGCCCAAGGTTTGGTGAGTATCGTGGTTGCCACCGTTCATCATATTGACATATAAATTAGTGTTTTGGCGCTTGCGCTTTCGAGGTTGATTCGGAACGTTGCCCCGAGGGTTCTCTTGCGTGCCATGCATGCTATTACTTCGCAAAAAAGGGTTCGTGCCTCAGGATACACATCATGGTTTGCATGTGCAATGATTCCCTGAAGGGCATTCTCAAGCATCGTATCCCCATGAGGAGATCCAGCAGTGAGTGGAGATTACTTGCTGTGCTGCAAGGTTGACAATGGCCAGGAGAGACTAATGAATCCATCTCTAGCCTACCGAATGTCAATCAAACCATAGTATTCTTGCTCAGTGCGGTCTATCGCCCACGGTCTCGGGCTGGGTGTCATATGTCAGTTCAATTGGTCTGAGGGGCAACATGGTCCACCATACATTTCCCACAGCTCCATAGCTCGCGCCGAATGGACCCTCAGTGACGTGATTTATCCACAGGTAGGCATTTCAATCGGATATCATCGGTCAAACTATTGAGCTGTGCCCATTTTCATTCGATCCAGCTCCAGCTCCAGCTCCCTGAAAGCATTTCCAGCGGCGCAATGCGTTTGTCCTTATCATTTACTCATCTGCTGCATGAGGTTTCTGCCTGTTCATCGTCTGAGCTTACGACGCGACGGACTTGTGCCTATACACTGGACTGGTGTTCCCATCAACCCTCGTTATCATGTCACACTTAGGGGGCGTAAACACTTTCTCAACTGAATACTGTGCCTTGATCATCACTGCAATCCCTGGTTTGGGTAAAGTATGCGAGACTGGTCATCGCGTTTAAACTGATTACACTTTGATGGATCTGGGCTCAGACTCTTTGATGAACGGGGACTGTGAATAACATCTTCCCAAGTGCAGCACGGCACACACGGCCTTGGCTAGGCCGTGATAGGTTCGCCGTCCGATATCCCACCCTGTTGGCTGAGTCTAGCCGCATCATGGGCTAGCCTTGCCAGTGGGCACGGTTTTCTTGGGGAAAAACGGACTGCTATTTTGAACCTCGAACCTCTCCGCTTGCCTGCCCTGACCATGTCATCCACGGGCCACGGCACTACTAACTTAGCAGACTAAGTCTGCCAAGCTGTCGTATCTTCGACATCCCGAGCCCCACTACGCCCATGCCACACTGATCGCATACAAAACTGGATCATCGGACACTTGCATACACTGCTTATGAACAGATATTCCGATGCTGTATCCAACAGTTGCGTGGCGCTGACGAACCTGGCTAATAGTGGGACCACATTCGATCTCGTCGGGGGAAGCTAATGATAGCGCAAACGCTATTCTTGGATGCCACTCATGCACCGGTAATGCTATTTCTGTTCTGTTATTTGGAGTAGTACAGGAGAACCAATATGCCCATGGGATTCAACATCCCTTTTGCAATCTCAAAGACGCCGTAGATAAATGTGGTTCGTGTCAATAAAAGATAGTCGAGCCAATGAATGTTAGTACACAGTGAAAACGGTATGTTGTGGATCTGATGTGCGCGAGAGAAGTAAAATAATATGCATATGAATCGCAAATAATGAAAGTTAGATCATGCATCAGATTTTTCTTTTGGCCTCAGGATAGGGTGGAGGACCTGCTCATGCAACGCCTTCCCGGCGGGGACCTGGTCGCAACAGTTAGTTTACCCGACTCAAAGATAGACTGGCTTCTCTAAACACACCATCGGGTACACGTGCTCGTCAGTTTCGACCTTGCACTCCAGCAAAACGGGTTTCGAGCCGTCGTATTCTAGGAACTCCTTCATTTTTGCAGGAAGGTCTGCCGTAGATTCGCATCGAATCGCGTGCACGTGCATGGCTTTAGCAAGCATAACGAAGTCGGGATTCGTCATCCGAGTGTGTGAGTACCTGGAATCATAGAATAGATCTAGATTTATCGTGAGAACTATCCATATACTGAAGGTGGGATCGACCAACCTTGCCATTGCAAGACCATACCCTGGAATTCGTTGTTAAGGATGAGGACTTTGACACCGATGCTGTACTGCGAGGCAGTGGCGAGCTCCATGGCAGTCATGCTAAATGATGCATCGCCGTCGATGTCAACAACAATTTTACCAGGCGCGGCCACTTTAGCACCAACGGCAGCAGGAAGGCCAAAACCCATGGTCTACAAAATCGTCAACGTCCGGCATCCCGTGAAAAAAGGCGATAACTCACCCCAAGACCACCAGAAGTAACCATTGACCGAGGCGTCTTCCATCGGAAGTGTTGGGCCGCCCACATTTGATGTTGACCAACACCAGTAGTTATGATAACATCGTCCTTCTTGTGGGCCGTCTGCCGGTCCAACTCCTCGATAACCTCCTGTGGCTTGCTTCGTGCGCCAGACTTTGAGGGGACGTATGTGAAGGGGTACTTCTGTTTCCACTCTTGGATGTCACCGAACCACCGCGTGCGTGGTGATGATCGGATCAAGGGGACGAGCGCAGCCATGTTGGAAACGACATCACCGAGGACAGGGATGGAAGCATTGACAACTTTGTTGATGTTCTTCGGCTGAATCTCAAAGTGGATGATGCCTCCGCGGCCCTGCAAGGCAGCAGCTCGGGCAGCAGGTGCGAAAGTATCAACCTTGCCGGTGACACGGTCATCAAATCGTGCACCTAAAGCAATGATAACGTCCGCCTGTTGCATTGCCAAATTTGCATATGCGGATCCGTGCATTCCAAGCATGTGCAGACTTCTCTCATCCGTCTCGTCATAGGCACCGAGACCTTGGAGAGTGGTCGTTACAGGAATGTTACCCTCCTTAGCCAATCGCGCAAGCAATTCAGGACCCAAAGGTGATGAGAGGACACCATTGCCGGCGTAAATGATAGGTCGTTGGGATTGGTTGATAAGGTTGGCAGCTTGCTGGATCAACGCCATGTCGATTAGAGAAGAGATAGGCTGCATAGGATTCGCAGGCAGGGTGTGCGAGCCTGGAGTGGTCGCTTTGTATGGCAAAGGTGTGCGAAGAATGCCAGCAGTGACATCCTTTGGCAAATCGACCAACACAGGTCCAGGACGCCCAGAAGTTGCAATTTTGAATGCTTCGTTGATGCGTCTTGGCAGTTCTGCTATATCCTTGACCATCACGTTCCACTTGGTGCAGCTGCGCGAAATACCAATAACGTCGGCTTCTTGGAACGCGTCAGACCCGATAGCTGAGGTTGCTACCTGGCCGCAGAAAACAACGAGAGGAACGCCATCAGAAAGCGCGTCTTGCATTGCCGTAACGACGTTGGTTGCGCCTGGACCAGAAGTCACTAGGACGACACCAGGCTTTCCTGATACGCGAGCATAACCTTCTGCCATATGCCCAGCGCCCTGTTCATGACGAGGAAGAACAAATTCGAAATGTTTGGAGTTGTGAATGGCATCGAACACGGGAAGAATAGCCCCGCCAGGATAACCAAAGACATGCTTCACCCCGTGTCGAAGCATCATCTCGTGGAAAATCTGACCACCTGACATGCCAACAAAGGAATGATCCAGAGGTGTGTTGGTATGCGACTCCAAGTCAAATGGAATATTATTTTTCTGCGGCAGCTGCTGGAATCCAGGAGCTGGGGAGGGTCGACTGCGAGTAGATACTATCAGATATGACTTAAGACATGAAAAGACACATGGATAACACGCACGCAGCAGGAACCGCAGTAGCACCTCGAATTGATGATCTACTGATGTTTCTAGCATGGTCTCTTATCCTAGCCTTCGCGTCGACAATCGAAGACGATGCGACAGTTGAGCGGGAGCGGGTAAATGAGACCTTTGTAGTAGATTTTGGTGCATTGCATGCACGAAATGTAACAGAGAACGACATGATCGTCGTTGGGTACAACGACGGGAACAAAACAGAAAAAGAGGTTTTGAGAAAGCGTTGCTTTTGAAATTGTTCTGAAACAACAATTTTTGAAGTCTTGGAGTGCTAACAGTGACTCGACTCGTAATCGGCCGAGACCCAAATCGGGCAAATCCGACCAAGCCCGATCAATGCATGACCTGTCAATTGTCAAAAGGACGACAAATCCATGTAATGTAACTTGCACGCATGATCATTAACCAGTATGAATGAAGGAAGCCAGCAAGCGTATCAGAAGTTTCTTGCGTCGTAGCACGGAATGTTCATTGAGCACAACGCATAAGATCAAGATCTATCAATGAATCATGATCCTCCCAGGACCAGGCTCCAGAAGTCCTGATTTTTTGGATGTAATCTGCCCTATGGATAACGGAATTAAATGTCAGGACATGCAACGCCAACTGTACTAAGTAAAGCCGTCAAGCCCACGAGTGTCGTAGGTCATTGACAAGTATCTCACGTGACCACCACAACCTTCGCGCGGTGTCCCGTCACGGTATTGCCTTGTGCTCATCAATACTTATGTCTGCAGCAGCTCAGTTCGTGAGGCAGGGAAAAAAGGTAACATTCAAACGTTGTTACGGCTGACGTATCCTTACTTTGAACCAAGATTGTTGCCATTGGCAGAAACTACTCTGAGCACATCAAGGAGCTCAACAACGCCAGGACGAAAGAGCCTTTCTTCTTTCTCAAGCCCACGACGAGCTACCTCCCTACTGGGGGAAAGGTTGAAATTCCACGCGGCGTAGTAGCACATCATGAAGGTCCGCTTCGATATCATGCTCTTGTAATAGTTCCGTGAATTCCAGTGCAGTCGAACTTGGTCTCGTAATCGGGAAAGGCGGTCGGGACATTTCCCAGGATGCAGCTGAGTCGCACATTGCGGGCTACGGTGAGCAAAATGTTTTGCGAACTATCTTGAATGTTCATTAGGATGCATAGCTTTGGCTGTCGACATGACTGCACGAAACATGCAGGACGAGGTGAAGAAGAAGGGTCTGCCTTGGTCTGCTGTGAAGGGCTTCGATACATTCACTCCAATTGGGTGTGTCATGAGAACACGTTACGTCGATGTGTCTTGAACCTGTGATCAGGTCTTTTATCCCCAAGTCGTCCGTTTCGGATGCTCATGACCTTATGCTCTCCCTAAAGGTTTGTCTTGGTTGTCGAGCGGGAACATGTCTTGATATGGTTCTTTTGCGTGCTAGATTAACGGTGTGACCAAGCAGAATGGCACGACTGGGGACATGATTTTCCGTATCCCGCGGCTTATTGAACACATCTCTTCCATCATGACCTTGGAGGTGCGTCGGGATAATCGTGTCCGCAGTCTTCATTTGTTTACCCAAATGCACAGGAGGGTGATCTCATACTCACCGGAACTCCTTCTGGTGTTGGTCCTGTCAATCCAGGTGACAGTGTTGAATGCACTCTTGCTGACCCAACTGGGAAAGTACTTGCTGAGCTGAAGTTCACAACAGAGTCAAGAGGTGGAGGGTACCAGTTCACGCCGTAATTATACACCACACGAGACAATGAATAGAAGAAATATGTGCTGTGATATGTACACGTGAACAGTAGAGCATCATCTAAGATAATGCGCACGATACGCTATCAACACGTCGCTTTTTAACTCCAATCTTTACTTTTATCGGACTCCAGTCGTCCGTTCAAATCATCCAATGATATTGGATGCATTCCATTCGAGCCCTTTCCAGGGTTGCCGAACTCGTCCCCTTCTGACTCTGAACCGCTTGCCAAAGTCCAGCTCCCAGCAGTCGGGGTGAGCTCACCGTCATGGATGCTGTCGTCTGAGCTCTGGAAATCTCCAAAGTCGAAGGAGTCATCAGATGAGAAAGACGATGAAATCGAGGAAGAAAAATTAAAATGATCCGGAGAGGTTGCCGCTGCATCGGAAAATGGGCCGAAACCATCGTCCTGGAATGAGTTCGTCAATAAAGCTCAACGAGAGAGAGGTAGAATTATTCACGTCATCATATTTTACCCCGAAAGGATCATCAGCAAGCGCCTCCCTCAAGGCACTGCTGGGGCCAGGACTAAATGCATCCTGGGAAGAACGAATTACTTCAGGGAAATGATACAGTGGGGATGTACCTACGTCAAAACCACTTGAAGAAATTTCTTGTCGATTTTCAGTATTTCTCCGAAGGGGTGGTCTGCCTAAATCAAATGACGATTGAGCTAACCATCCGCCGTCTTCATCTTCGTCTTCATCCGAAGCATCAGATGATGAGTTGAACTGCTCCCTTGAATTCATCTCCTGAGCCAAGTAGCGAGCAAACTAGACAAAAATGAGCGAATCCTCTGATTCCGAATGAAACAAAACATACTTGTGGAGGTCCAGCACCATGGTCGTCTTCGTCGTCGTCCATCGGCGCAGGACCGAAGTCAGCAGTCGTCGCTCTTGATGGTCTCGTGGTCACAGATCTCCTGAATTCACCAGTAGTTCCAGGACCTGTGGTCGCACCTGCACTCAGCGATAGGCCACTATCTTCCTCATCAACCGTCCATCTACCACCAGCACGTGAATTTGAGGCAACGACAGGCCTCCCTCCGCCAAGGAGGCTGCTATCCCGTTTCTTGGTCTCATTGAAGCGACCCGTCACGTACTCCTGCCAAGCAGGTTGAGGTGCATACTGTTCAATGATTAACCGGAGGTGGGGTGGATAATGCTCAAGAGCTCCAATAACGTCCTCTGCCACCTGTGTCAAATGGCCCATGTACCCAAGCCGAACACCCTTTGCTTTTGAGCTAGAGGGGTATGATTGAGATCATGCAACGGTGAGATGAAGCGTGGTACCTTTCTACATCATTTCGCTTTTGACCGTCGATGATGCGTCGCATGATGTGTGCATCCCGGAAGAGAGAGATCGACAATTCTTTGTTCAGTCCTCCATCAGTTCTGCCTGTGAGAATTTGATGGATGAAATCATAGACAGTGTTGTGCAAAAAGTTATTCCAAGGGAATTCAAAGAAAAGGTCCTAGTCAAACGTATGAGTACAACAGTAGTACGGAAAATTGGCAGCTCACCAATAAGGTGCCCAAAACATTGGCCTCCAAAAAGCGCATTTTTGTTTTCTCCCCTATCGAGAGACCTGGCACTAAATCAATGCTAATCATCCGCTTGGAGCTTTTACGCGAATGTATGGAGGGAGATTTTGCGGTCGAGCTATCACTACTACTAGACGTGCTGGAAGTCCGTTTTGCAGTACCTTGAGCCGCAATCTCGGCAGGTGGAGGTAATGACGCTAAATTCAGCGAGGAAGGGACGGTTATTGGAGGTTCCTGTGGCGGAAGATCTTCTGATGGTGAATGTTGCAGCTTCGGAGGGTCATCCATCATGATCTCCTCCAGGACATCGTCATCCGAGCTGCCAGGTTCATCATCACTCATGTCTTCATCCGAATCTAATAGTGAAGAGCCTCGTGATCGGTTGGTGACAGGTAACTCCAATGCGGGCTCAACATCGTCATGGTTGTCGTCCATTGCGTCCTGGTCTCTTTCATCTCCGGAACCAATTGCAATTACACGAGCAAGATGCTCCAGAGATGATAGCCCGCCTTGTAATCGACCTTGCTTGTCATAAAGATCGCTATATTCCCCGGGACGGTTTAATATAGCCATGTTGGAGCAATGCAGGAGTTCAGCATATAACTCGCATATCCGAAATCGTTCGAAGGTGAGAGGCGTGATCACACCTACAGTTGTGGGTATGGGGCCTTGCTGAGGGGGGAAGGTTATGTCGAGAGCTCGAGTGATAACCGACAGGCTCACCAAAGATCGTGGTCGACGAAGATATTTCTCGAAGGTCGCGAGTCGTTCGCCCATAATCTCCAGCAAGGGGCCCAGGTAAACCACACCCATTCTGTCCGACATCTCCTTCATGGACTCCTCAAGCTTCGCACGCCCATTTTCAGCCCCTGCCAGCTGTTGTTGGATATGAATCAGCCGATTTCGCAGGGTATGGAAGAGGTATGGTTCGAAATAATCTGAGTTGTTTTTCCGAATAAGTTCGATGACCACAGATATCGAGTGGACAACAGAAGAGACAGAGGAGTCAAGATTTGGGAGCTCTGAGGTGGAAGAACTACAATGATCAGTAGCATCATCACCCTGGATCGCTTTCCGGGCTTCGGCTTCGGCTTCGGCTAATGGACTGAAATCGCCCAATATGTAATCGGTTAATGTTGAAACGCTCTCGGGCCGTGCCAGCTCCCTGGAAAAGAGGTTTGAAGCAACTCCATTCTGCAGACCATCCGTAAGTCCTGGCGCAGGTGACGCAGTAGCCATGGAAAGTATCCCCTTGATCAGTTCTGAGACTACTGTGTGCATGTCGCTGGTGTGCGCTGGAGAAAGCAGCTCAACCAACCTGCCCATGAGGTTCTCCAACGAAAGCCACTGAATTGCGATACTGGGTAAGCTGCCGCGCAGAATGCTGCATATAAGAGCATACTTCAAGAACCCCTGCACCACCTGGGACTTCATCCAGCTGAATAATGCGGACAAGAAGGTCAACTATGGATGGCGTCTCGACGTGTCGCAAGAGGCGATCCACGATGGATGGTTGGGATTGGATGAAGGCGAGCATCTGAGCACATAGCTCTGAGTTCGTCAGAGGACGGCGGTGAAAAGATAGGCATTCACCTCCGCCGGCTTCTTGGTGAGGAAGACAGCATTAATCTTGGCAAAGTGAGAAGCCATGACCATCTCTGTCTTCATCTCTTCGGGAGATTTGTCGAGAACCGTTTCCCAGAACGGTGTCAGCAGCTGGTCCGACGAATTGACGCAGGTTTCCACTATCGACCATATTTCACTGCAAAGAACTTCTGTAGCGACATATGGATACCTAGAATTGATCAGTGGAGATGTCCATGAGGCAAAGCACCGGAGATAAGGCTTACTTGAACCGTCCTCGCTCCTCTTCGCCTGCAATCTGACCAGTCACATACCCCAGAAGTCTTTTCAGGACGTCTACACGCTGAAAATAGTCGATGAGCCGCGTGTTCTGCGACTTGCATTCCTGTAGTAAATCGTCTTCGTCTAGAATTGCCTCTAACGAAACATCGTCCTTGTCCAGTAGACTGTCGATGGAGGATGTGTTGTGAAATCCGAATCTACTCAAGAATAGAGTTCATAACGCATTTAAAAACCATAATATGTAGAAAGGGAAAGAAATTACCTCCAGAACATGGAAGCGGAGCAATGTTGTTGAAACTGAGGAACTGAGCTGAGGCGAGCGCAGGTAGTCGGGGCCTGTGTATTGACTGTGTATAGTTGTTACTAAGATTGGTACTCCAAACACAAATCCCGACAACATGTAGCTAAAATTTCTGAAGGATCCAAAGTCCATCAGTTGGTATGTGATTAACACTATTGTCCAAGGATGTAGTATATAAGTCAACAAATGTAAGGGATACTGATTGCATCAAAACTTTGCCAGTTGTCAGCACGCGATCTGTCACGAATCGGATTGTTTAACCACATACCCGAATCTGATAACTCCCACTCGCTTTGGTGAGGTAGCGTACCCACTTGATGCTGTGATAATTGCTTTTCTCAAACACTTTGAGAAACCGGACAATCAGACCAGATGCGGTGAGCATCAAAACTTCAAAGTCAACGTCAATAGGTGGCCGAGCCCAAACTTGCCGAGTGGTAGTGCTAGTAAGACTAGCAGTTGCGCTGAAGGTGCACTCCTGTCCACCCTGAATCCGCGGAATCCTGAACGCAATATAAGCAGCAGTCATCTCAAGTGGGCCAGGTGACATACTTCCATACAACCACGTTTTCTGCAGGTACATATTTGGCCTTGCCATTTGCAACTTTGCAGTCCACGCCGGTCGTGTTCAATGGTGTCGGTATTCGTAAAACCACGTTGGTGGCGGACAACTTGGTTCCAAAATTGGCTTTCACGGCGATGTTGTACGACACTTGTGTCGTTCCAATCTCATTTACCGTAGGGATCACTCGCAAGGGCAACTTGACATTTGACG
This sequence comes from Suillus weaverae, assembly GCA_016767475.1. Lineage (NCBI taxonomy): Eukaryota > Fungi > Basidiomycota > Agaricomycetes > Boletales > Suillaceae > Suillus > Suillus weaverae. The sequence goes on from MU179298.1 coordinate 1,790,462, forward strand.
TCGAGCGGTACCTGCATAACGTTTTTTTTTCAGTGGTTTGTTGTGAGACTGAGAAGGATAAAATTGACTCGCCTCATCAGTTCAAATTCGCCATCGGGAGGAATAAAGCTGATCGTGCGGCTTGTGTCGAATTCATTGAGCCGGACACACTGGTGAAAGCGACAGTCGTCCAGCTCTACCGCATCGCTTGCACCGCCTTGGCTATTCTTATCAATGACGAGTTTGTCGTTGAGACCGAATTTACATTCTGGCGTCCCAGACAAATACGCGCGCATTTGAATATGCCCATCCACATCGGCACGGAGGACAGTCCCTAGAGAACAATCATGAACATTGCACACGATGCACAAGAGGAAGTCCAAGTCGTTATCACCTTTTGCACTCATGCTTAGGTTGACAGTCTCCACCACATCTACAAATGCTTCATTCTTCTTGTATTTCACGTCGCCACGTCGCCAACTTGTCGCTCCTGTGGCTTGTGTCGTGATTTTCGAGGACTCCTCCTAAAGTCCCGTCAGCTGAATGTCGACCGACCAGCAAGGGAAAATGCAAACAGCCGCTATAGCCGAAGATATTACGCTTTCTGTGGTAATATAAGATTTGAGGGTGTCGATCTCGCTGTTCTGAGGGTATCCATAGTCGCTGATTTCTGTAGAGCATCATCGGTGAACCACCATCCAGCCACATAAAGCCATCTTACCATCAATTAATTCATATATCAGCACGAAGTTGTTCTTGACGGACTCCTCGTCCACTTTTCCAAAATATGATTTGGCGATACTGATGAAACGGTAGCAAAATTCAAAGACGAGGGCAGCGTTTACGTTTGTCCTGAGTTGATGATTAGTGCAACAATGCCAGCTAGAGGTATGGGACACACTTTGTCACACAGACAACGTAGAGGTTGTTCACCCGCACATGAAAGAAACTGGTCGAACCCAACGTTATGATGGGAGATCGCACATCACTGTTAGACACGACTTGTATCCGGAACACGTCTGCGATGGATCGCCTACGATGCATAAGACGAGTAAGGGCGTGAATAGAAAACGATCCTACTTGAAGTCCGTCCGATACAGTCTGGATATGAGAACCTGGCCCGGGCGCCACGAATTCGTTAAAAAGAGAAGACTATAAGAAGACAATCAAGTGCACCTCTCCCTTCTGATTGAATATGAAGAATGCCTAGACATAACACTTAGCACCGTCGATGTCAATGTATGAAAAATGACCAACCGAAATCATGAGTATTTGACTGTTTGCTGAATGGTTTGCGGGTGCGCAATATGACAACGGAAGGAAATCTCACGTCCCACCCAAAAAAGGAAAACCCCTTTTACCGCTCCGAGGTCATTACACCGTCATCGTGGTTGTTCAATGTTCAATTTCCTATCATATAATATAATACAAATGCCTTGGAACATTGTAAAATGCAACATCGACAAAAGCGACAAAAACATTATGGGAATTTACCGATTCTATCTTGTTGCCAATTTGCTACACACATTGATGTATGCACATTAATTCAGCGGGAAACAATTCTAGGTGTTTACACGACTCTGCCAGCCTGCCACGTAGAATTGTATGTACGTTTATTCAGTGTGAAATAATTTGAGCTGTTTGCATGACTCTGCCAGTCTGACTCCGAGTAGTGATGTGCCTTGGCCTGAAAGCCGCGGCTTTGGCTTTGAAAAACCTCAGGCCGGGCCGTGAGTCAAAGCCACGGCTCGGCTTGGGCCTATCACGGCTTTCGAACCAGAAAATGATTGAGAAACGATTAATTGAACTCAGTATAACGCTGACGCGAAACAAACTCACCTTCGCGTGCTTCAGCAGTCTCTGTTTCACAAGCCCAAACAGGACAGCACCTGGTTCAAGTTCGAAGGGGGATCGACACACTCACGTACTGCGAACGACGGACAATGACTTTAAAGGAGAATCGACACACTCACATGCTGCAAACGGTGGGCAACGATCGCGATCAGCATGGCTTGAACTCGAAATTGGCACCTCAGTTCTGCAATTGAGCGGAAGACTGGAGCCAGTGTCCCAGTTTTGAGCTGGGTGGTTTCGATGTGTAGATGGCGCGGGTGATGAGCTGTTTGCCGTCAGGGTAAGGGCGTCGATCCAGTCTTTACGTATCAGGTCGAGAAAGTAATCAGGACGTAGTGTAAGGCAGGGTTCTTCGTCCACATAACGCATAAAACCACCCATGAGCACAAAGACGCTGTGCGTCTCAGTCCATGCATAATCTACATGAGCCAACGTTTAGGTGAGCACGAATGGGGCTTACCTTCATATTGCTCTTAGAAGTAACTTTTTACCCACCTCGCGAGCTCAGCCCCAGGGAAACGCCAAAGAAATTCGAGCACAGATGATACACCTTTAGCAGGCACCATGAGGAGGCGAATGAAGCGATCGATTTCACGCAAATAGAGTGACACTGGAGTTGGAGACGAACCGACGGAGGGCATCTCTGAAATGGCCGGTATGAGACAAAGTCTGGGCCAAAGTCCGGGCCAAAGTCTGGGCCACGGCGGGCTCTTCGGCACCTCCAAGCGGAGTATAAAAGTCACTGTGTACGCTTAGCTGCTCACCACTGTTTCTCACAGCTGCTCACTGGTGGCAACAGTGCCAAGCACATTACTATATGCGGATAAGCTGATAGTCAGACGGGCGTGAAAAGAAGCGGGCGGGCAAGCAAGCTGATGGGTGGGAAGGAGGCGGGCATGGCACGAACATAATGCATCATGTGGAGCTGAGGCGGAGCATGAATACAACAGTATTCCAACAATGGCGGGCGGTGGGCGGATAGGCGGGATCGCCAGCGATGAGCATGGTCGTTGTGAACGGTGTGCAAGATTTAAGCTCCGCTAGGCTTCACTGAGCTTGCCGAGGCTTGCCTTTGCGTCCCATACTTGTCCCAGACTTTGGCCCAGAGTCCCAGACCATACTGGCCAAATCCCTGACTTTCTGAATCGACGATACTTCGCCTGGCACATAGGGAAAAGTCGTGGCTTGAGCCGCCGGCTCCGGCTTTTCGACATCCCAGGCCGGGCCCTAGGCCGTGGTCATAAGGCATAACCGTGACTGTCGTCATCGTCTTCACCATCCTCCCCATCCTCTGCCCCCAGACCTGCATCACTTAAAGTACTTATTACCTTTTCATTCTATGCACAGCAAACCAGCCCGAAAGAATATATGTCTTGTACTATCACGCACCACAGTAAATTCTGTGACCGGAACCCGTCTGCCATGGTATCGATACATGCCGGGCATGCGTGTCTCGAGCGGTGATCATGTTACTGGTGTGTGCTCATTTGCCTGTCACTGCCTGACATCTATTGCTCACAGTAGTCATCTCGTGACCAAGCACCTGAGGCGTCACCGCTCGACAAACTAGTACTGTCATCTATCGGATCAACATATTTAGTTTCCTGTCTCCAGGCAATATGGCTTCGCTCGGTGAATTTTAATTCATTCTTTTCCCTAGAGGTCATTCCTTTGTCCGAACCTCACGACAGGGTCTAGTTGTCATGTCCATGTGGTATATAGGCGGATTATTGTCGGGTTACGGACTTTAGTCCTTACCCATGGGGCTTCTGTAGTGTGGCTATAAGAGATGATGACAGACGTATGCTCAATCGACATATTTTATTTCTAACGTTCTCTGGGGATGGTCGTGGCGCGCATCCCAGTCGTCGCCATTATTGGCTTACTCTGTTCAAGCTCTTTTGCGTCAGCCCTTTCCTGGTACGCGACTGAATACATGTTTGTATTTGGAGATTCATACACCAGCGACGGATACAACGTCTCTGCTGGTATCAACTCACCAGTCCCAGGATATGTAAGCATTTGTACTGTGTTTTGACGATTTCTTGGACTGACTTCATATCGTCAGACTTCATCAAATGGCCAGAACTGGGTCCAATTTTTGAGTAAGTCAAAAGAGAAGGGCGCACTATCCTGTGTCTGACACCGTAGTAGCCAGTACATACAACCAAACAGCCGTGAAGGTGATTGTATGCTAATCCACTTGTCTGGCTGGTATACTAATATATGAAATCCAGACTTTTGACTTAGCGTACGGTGGTGCAACAATCGATGGAGCCCTTGTTCCACCTTATCAACCCACTGTGCTGTGTGTAGAGTCATTCTATTCAGTTGTGGTCTAAATCATTCTTGCAGCTCTGTGGTTGATCAGGTGGCTCAATTCAACGAGTACCTAGCCTCTAGGCCTGCTGGCGCTGCATGGAGCAGCACAAATAGTCTGTTCGCTGTTTGGATTGGTATAAACGACATTGTATGCATGTTCCGCACAATCCCATATATTTCGAATAGTTGAACATACATATCCAGGGAAACTCTGTCGGCTGGGTAGGCCATTCTCATTATACTCGGGATGGGAGCACATGTCGCTGATCGGTTTGCACCCAGACCAACATAACTCGGGTTGAATTCTATGGAACTCTCATGAACCGTCTGTTTTCCCAGGTAATAGAGGGTTTACCCGGAGCGATTGATATGCTATTGACATTATTACATCAGGTCGAGGATCTGTACTCAAAGGGCGCTCGATCGTTCTTGTTCCTCACCGTCCCACCTACCAATCGCGCACCCCTCTTCCTCCAGCAGGGTCCTCAGGCTGCAGTGCAAATGCGCACTGATATTACTGAGTACAACACGCAACTCATCCAATCTGTGCGAACCTTCAAATCTAAGCACCCAGACCTTGATACTGTCACCATGGTGGACACTCAGCCTATCTTCAACGTACTTCTTGACGAGTGGCAAACTTTTGGTTTCGTGAACGTCACTGGCTACTGCACAGCTTACGAGAATGGCACTCCCACTCCCACTGACCAGGTTGAGGGTTGCGCACCTGTGTCGAGCTACTTGTAAGTCAGTTCAAAGGTCCCAGGCGATTCTAATAGTGTCGTTTTGTAGCTGGCTTAATAGTCTGCACCCACTGTTCACTGTTCACAAGTACGCTCCTGATGTTAAGTGCTTGATTGTTCCTCATGATACTATTTCTATCTAGCATTTTGGCAAAGGCAATCTCCACCGCCCTTAGTGGGTACCCTGCCACACAGATCTCCACTTAAACCCGAAGTACTACCATTTTCATGGTTTTCAATGCAATATACAATGTTCGGTTGAGCAGGGCGGTATGCGATCTCGGCCATTCTAAACCATGTCGGGACAGTCAGGAGTTAGCGGAATGTGTAAATGACGCAAGTTCACTGTCAACTTGAGCGAAGAAGTGGGCTAGCCAATCATCTTGAAGCTGTGTGTCCGCATGGTGGTCAGATGTAGAATGAGAGTCAAGCAAAACCAACCGGCTTGTAGGAGCCACGAGAAACATGATCGAGCATGTTGCGAAGACCGGCCCCTTAGGCAGAACGATGTTCGCAGGAGCAGAGAGCTTGTTTTACAGCCGAATATATAATGAGCGCTAAGTCTAGACAGGCAACATGTTAAGACTTGTCCTCACATCTAACAGTAAAGTTCACTCCAGAATCCAGAGCCTAGATTCGGTCTCCATCTGTCACTGAGTGGAAACCAGAGAACGGCATCCGAATGTCAGATGCCTGCCGTGCACTGGAGACATATGGTCAAACAGTTTGAAGCGTACAGCTGCTATGTACCCATTGCTTCAAGTGGCATCAATGGTTAGCCACCACATGACCAAACTCATCTGGATGCACCACAGTGAACTTGTTGCGAACATTTGAGCAAAACCAGAATACCCTCACACATGGGCGTTTGTGCCATACTTCCGAAATAGTCAAGTACTGGGTAGCACTTGCTCAGCGGGTACGCCCGTCGCCAAGTACTTGATCATACCTTCTTCGGATCATGTCGCAGACATTTACTACGTATCCCTTGCGGAGTCCACTGCTGGCGCTCAACTCACTGCCGAACTCATCTCCTACCGCCTTTGCCAGAACATGAGTACTGACGCGAACAACTCCTCTGCAACTCCAAGAGTCGTTGTTGTTCATCATGCAACTCATCCAGAGAGGGACAATCAGTTTCGTGCTATAGCGGTTTCCAGTGAATTCCTCAAAGCGAACCAGAAAAAGTTTCGCGTAGGATGCACGCAGTGCCAAATGTCATTGGAGAAACCTTTGAAATGCGCAAAGGTGACAGTCAAATATCCAAATGATGTTGCAGGCGTTCCTCAGTGTCTTTTAGTGTAAGAGCGTCTGGTATTGCTCAAAAGAGGTATGGTTTGCGACTGGAACGATACAGATATCTGAAGTGCTGACGTCGTGTGTAGTGCCAAAGAAAACATTGGTGAGAACGCTGATGCTGACCTCACTCCAGCCTTGGACTTGACTCACACATCATGATAGGCCCACCCACAAATCGAGATGCCACGAAGTTGAACGCTCCTCTGGAGCCCTTAAATTCATACGAATGTTCGTTTTGAATCCGATACTCATGGGACTCCTCAAAGTTGGTGTCGTCATTGACTGTGGCCTGATCGACAATCCCCGGATTGGATTCGACGTGCCGTTCGGGGTGCGCGTTGATATTGCCATCGAGCCGAGCGATATCCTAGACTTCGTTGGATTGTATTTCAACAACAAACCTGTTAAAGAAAAGCTTCTGGGGATGGTGCAGGTCAATGCCATGACACCGTGGGAACTTTCGCCAGAGCGGCTAACCAAATGGCGTGACGCTCGGGCAAGGCATGACGCAGAGGGTTTCTCCAAAGATCCTGTTGGGCTCGTGGATTTCATTGATATTAGCTGCACAGAGGACTCGGGGAATGCAGCAACCGTTGAGTTGCACTTCCCACTTATGGTCCTTGACATCGCAAAAGCACGGGAGCCTTTCTTAGGTGTCTCTGCTGTCACGGGTGCTGAAATCAGGAAACCCATGAGTGCTATGACATGTCTAGAGTAGGTTTTTTGTTCTTATTTTCTGAATTCTACGATGCCCATTACTTCGCATAGAACTGTCAACATGCATATTCGGGCAGATAAGGAGAATCAGCTGCATTTACGCGCTGAGATGACAGATCAAGATAAGGAAGTTATTCGCGCTGCAGGTCGCAACGAGGACACATATCTGGCTCGCATTGTTAAAGAGAAGATGCAAAGAGAACATCTCTATGCCAATATCGTGCACCTGACACACTAAGTAATTTAATGTGAGCGAACATTTTAGACTTCTTACTAGTCTTTCTAAATCTTCCCATCAAAATAAGGAAATTCTGGCACGAGCAATCTGTATCCTCTTCCCGTGACCCTTCAAGTTGGTCTTGTACTGTGCTTCGTCCCATCGATGGGGCTTTGATTCTTATGTTGTATTTGAAGAGGGTGAAGTTCACTTGATACAATTAGTTGATCTCCGAGTTATCATTTGTACAAATGCTATATATGCTATGCTATGATGGCGATAGTTGTGAACAATATGATATTCATTCAAGTTCACGAGCGTTTGTTTGGCAACAGCGTCTGATCCAAACAAACACCCTTTGTTCTGACAGTGGCGTATTGGACAGGCCACGATGTCGGACACAGTTCTTCAGCCACGGCAAAAATCTCGGGCGCCCCGAAGTCATCGACGTAAACGAACAAAAGAACAGGAGGACGAGAGGGGGGAAGCAAAAGAAACGGCTGTTGAACATGATTATGATAGGACCCCGAAGGAACCACGTTCAAAACGCGCAAGAACTAATGGCAAAGGCAAAGAAAAGGATTCTGAACTTGAGCTAGGCGAACTGCCCGATGACTCGAGCAGACCGTTCGAGATCGGCGACGAATTCATACCGTTTGCGGTTAGTGATAATGAAGCAGAAGCACCCAAAATACAGGACTCCCATCGCAGTAATGCGGAAATAACAAAAGAGAAGGCGCGAGAACGAGAATGGGACAAAGGGAAACGAGAAACGCATGGGGATGCCTCGCGCGAGGGGGTTAGTCGGGGAACAAAACGAACGTACGAAATGGTCTTTGATGATGAAGATTTGCGGGACCATAGAAAACGCAGACAGGACTTTCCTCCCACTTCAAGAAAAGCTCCTTGGATTACCAAAGTCGACTGGGACGGCTGTCTCAATGTTGCGGAGATGTACGTTTTATAACTTTCCTTGATGCTTTGAGCTGATTTGCCACAGGTTGCATCGCGAGGTCGAGGCATTCGTTCGTTACATGTCACCAACTGAAGTCGAGGAGGAAATCCGTGGACTGGTAATCACTCTCGTTTCGAATGCGATCACGAATGCGTTTCCAGATGCCCGGATACTACCCTTTGGAAGTTATGAAACCAAACTATACCTCCCTAATGGGTAAACATTATGTGTCACGCTGGAGTCAATGCTAAGAGTTGCGCAGGGACATAGATCTCGTTATCAAATCGGATTCGATGGCCTACAGCGATAAAGTGAATGTCCTACGGACCCTTGCCAATGTTATCAAACGCGCGCGGATCGCTTCAAAAGTTACCATCATTGCCAAAGCCAAAGTGCCCATCATCAAATTCGTCACGATTCATGGCAGGATAAACGTTGATATCAGCATAAATCAGGGTAATGGCGTCGTTGCTGGCGATATCGTGAATGGCTTCCTCAACAGTATGCGTGGGTGTGGGTTTGCGCTCCGGAGTCTCGTTATCATCGCAAAAGCATTTCTAAATCAGCGGGGGATGAACGAAGTGTATACCGGCGGTCTGGGCAGCTATAGTATTGTCTGTCTGGCAGTCAGCTTCCTCCAAATGCATCCCAAGATTCGTAGAGGGGAGATAGATGCAGAGAAGAATCTTGGGGTTTTGGTTATGGAGTTTTTCGAGCTCTATGGTTGCTATTTCAACTATGAGGAAGTAGGAATATCCGTGCGTAACGGTGGCTCATATTTTAGCAAGAGACAGAGAGGATGGTATGACTTCACAAAGAAGAACCTCTTGTCGATTGAGGACCCTACCGATTTTTGTGAGCTAAATCCTTTAAATTTTCGCAGATGGCTCACTATTGCTCCCTTTACCACCAGCGAATGATATTTCCAAAGGCTCTTACGGAATTGCGAAAGTTCGGCAGACTCTTGCAGGAGCTCACGGAATCATGACATCAATGGCCTTCTTGCGAGCTGGGATTTTAGGTGCACGCAGAGAAGGGCGGACGTACCCTTTACGTCGACACGGGGAACCAGAGGACATGAGTATTTTGTCCAGTATACTTGGCGTCACCCAAGAGGTATAGTTCCCTTTATACTCTCAACGTATGTTAAACATAACAACAGACTTTGAACAACCGATTATTAATCCAAGAAGTTTATGACCAGCGGTTGCTCCATAAGCTGCTCGGGACTTCTCCCAAGCCCCGTATAGTTGTCGCCGACGTCCTCGAAACGGCTGTTTCGAACAAATCGTCGATGACTGCAGGCAACACCACACGGACCCGGGAGCGTAGCGTGGATATGGTGCTCGAAACCGACGATGAGTCGCTCCCGCAGGAACCCAGCGGTTTACGTCAAGATAGCGACGAACTCGGTAAATATCATATCAAGAAGCGGCGCACTGTACAGAGGCATGAAGCTAGTCAGTTAGACGAGCAACCCGAATTCACCGCCGACGAAGACGACGACTCAGTAGATGGGGAAGAAGCGTCCTATGAGATGGGTCTAGATGACGGGGCCTCTGGTGATGAAAAGCGAAGTATGATGCGCAAACGTAGGTCATTTTGGCTCTCCAAGGGGATTGGGGTCGACAGCGCTGATGACAGCAGCTGATGGCATATTACAGTCCATCAGAGAACTGGGGAAGTAGAGCTAGTTAGCAAGGTTACGGGTCGGACCCGAATAAGCTTGAAGTAGACAAAGTTGACCAAGTATTTGGAGGGAGGGGATCAGAACACGTCGACATCTTGATGATCAGATGATCACTCACTTAATCTTAATTTCATGCACAACCGTTGCTAGCCAGTCGTTGAACATTTCTCAGTCACTTGCACTTCGTTAGTAGTAGTCCCATTGGCATTTGGAGATTGAACTGGCGCTCGTTCTTTGGTTCCTTGTCCATTTGATTTTGCGGTCACAACGTTACAACCCGCCATCACTGAAACTACACCTCTCGTTTCAAATCTCAATATAGTTTACCCGGTCGATGTACGTGGACAACTTCTGGCGTGTCTATGCATGCTAACCATGAGACTATAGGGCGACTTCGCGCACCTACCCTCCTCCAGTCAATCTAAAGGAACGTATTGCTGCCCTCCAGCAGCGGAATGTGTCCCCAAGTCAACAGCAAACGTCTCAATTCGCTTCAAAGAACCTCCCGAGTAGTGGAACTGGATGTTTGCGCGAGAAAATCGCCAAATTTGAGGAGAAAGGAGGCATCCCTGTTCCACGAGGCAGCTTCGGTATGGGTGCGCCCCAGTTGGCAGAAAACGCACCAGCAAAGAAGCGTGGAGAGTTGTATGGGAATCGAGTGCAAAATATGGGGAGACCGGGCGGCTCGCCGTCGAGTCGCTCTGGCTCACCCCTCCCCCCAGTGGACGACTCACCTTTGCCAAGAAAACGTTGTGTCTCTACCGGGGGTGCACTCTTGAAAGGCACTCCTCCGAGATTTACATCGGCGCAACCTATTCCGCCACTTCCACCCACGCCGTCGCCGACTCTTCCTTTTGCCCGTCGCAACTCCCTAGCGGTTGATTTTGGTCCTACTGACCGTGTCGTCAGCTTAGGGGAGGTGTCTCGGCATGCAGACGAAGACCCAGAATCTCCTTCACCTTCTCCGTCCACTTCCCCTTTGTTGGGAGTAAGCGACGCTGCTGAAATTATAGCCCCGTCCCAGGCCCTTGAACGTGTCACCTCATCAGATGATGCACTTCCGCAAGATATAGATGCACTATCACAGGCAGAGCTGGAACCAGCAGTACCAGAGCTTGGCTTGCAGGCTGACTCTAATTCAGTGCCTGCCATAGCATTGGACATTGAGGCGTCGTCTCAATCCTCACCAGAAGTCGTAACTGTCGTGGAGGTGACTCCCGCTGTTGAGCCTGATCAGACTATTGATTCTCCTTCGGACGAGAAGCCTCAATCACCATATCATTACCCACTCTCGGTAGATGCGTCCGTGACCGATGCTCAACCCTCGGAAGCTGTTCTTCCTGACTCGTCTTCAACTATTTCGCATTCACTCGTCGCCCCGAATACCGTTACCGAAGATGACTCAGTTTTGGTTCATCCCCTGACATCTACTATTACCTCGGCATCCGGTGATGCCGATGACAAGGAGCGTGACGACGTAACCACATCATTGCTAGCATCTGGATCCCCTCCTACTGAGGAACGCGGGACCATCTCTATCATCGTACCTCATCCAAGGATCCAAGTACAACCCAGCCCCCCATCACCTGATTTAGATATAGAGGGTGCCAAGCCTGAAGTGAAGTGCTCTTTCACCGCTGTAGTGCATCGCAAGGTCACAGAAACGCCCGCTGCCACAGCACCAACTTCATCCCTTTCCGCTCCTATGACACCACAAGTTGCGCGAGTACGGCGAACGGGGATCACTCTTGCTGCCGAGCCACTTTCGAGCCCGGGATATGGGGAGCTCGCAATCCTGCTCGAAGAAGCAGCATTGCTTGAGATGAAACTAACTGAGGGGGATGGTTCAGAGCCGGTAGAGGCCGCCCTTCCCAAAACCCCAACCTTCAACACTTTCGCAACCGACATCCGGTCCGTATCTTCCTCGACACTCACAGAACACGCCAAAGCTCCATCCACGGAGACCGCATCCCTTTCAGAGCGTTCTATATCTATCCCATCCATCCGAGAACCTAACATGGATGGGGACATCCCCGAGGAGGATGAGGGTGATGGGAGGAGTCTGGCTTCTACATCTGCGTCACATCGGTCTTCTTCACACAAGAGATATCTCTCGAGCATTAGGCGACTGACTGGTCGTCGTTCGTCGAACTATATGCCCGGGGCGTACCCTCGGGACAGTATTTCAACATGCTCTGAGGACTCCGCTCCAGTCGCGACACCATCTGATCATGGAGATGGATCAGGCTTTGGTATCACATGGCCAAGCGTATCTCCGAAGAAAGGTGGCATGGGAAAGTCTAGCTCGTTTGCGGACAAATTGTTCAAACGCAACAGAACCAAGTCGAATGTCAGCACAGTGGAGACAGGTGTGTGAGCTGCTCAGAAGAAGATCTTCACATGGACTAAATTATTGTATGCCGTCCTTCAAGACCAAGGCTCGATATATAGCTCGCCGAAGAGGACGTTTACATTGTCCCAGCCCCCCACCCCATCCCCAACCAAAAGCTCTCCAGGTCGCCATGCCAGTGAATTGCCCGGCTCTCGTTCATCACACTGGATGGTCTCACGGGACTCGTCATCTTCTCCTGCTCCCAGTATTCTTGAGAAGGAACTCTTTGATGAATTTCCCTCTGTCCCACAGACGCTTCCTCCGGGTCCGCTTCACCTGTCTCCAGACCTCTCGGGAGCCGCAGTTCGTCGCCTGTCAACTCTCCCAGTCAAGGCTCGGAAACACCCGCAACAAAGGTTATCCATGGTTTGAAGTGCTTCATCTTGAGTACCGAAGGAGTAATACGGAGTTAGCTAGCCTCGCTCCTCATGTTGTCACTGTGGTTGTTTGTTTTCGTTGTGTATTCTTGCTATCTTTCAGCATCGTTTGAAATCCAGTTCCCTAGTAAATTTGAGTGTTTTAGCGTCATAGCTTTTATATGCTCAATATATAAGTCGATGCGTAAAAGATGAAACCACACCAGTGTGAAATATTCCAGTCGTGTCTTAGGTACATGCACTATGCAGGTCAACCGTCAGCGATTCAGCCGAGTTAGCTATCAACATTTCGGCACCTACTTCAAACCTACTTAAACCCGAATCTTTGCTCACGCCAGAGATCTTGATATGACAACGTCGTTCCTTCTATCCATTTGGCAACTCATGATTGAGCCACGCGTTACGGTAAACGCCGCATTCTTCGAAATCAGATCAATGCATTCTGCGCATCGTGTTTATACCCTTGTCAACTTTTGTAATGGTCTTGAAGTATCCCTTCAGAGTTCGTGGTCTCCTTACTGCGATTTTCCGTCCTTTTCGAGTCATGGCGTGGCTTGACTCTAGTCCCCGGTCTGTTAAGTTACCACGGGAGCCGCCAGAATCATGATGATCATGCGCGCCAACATGGAGGACGATCATTTTCAGCATCCATCTTCCTTTGCAATGTCGACTGAAACGCATGATCATGTCACCGTGACAAACAAGATGAGTTTCTGCTCGAATTTTGTCATTAGGGTGCCTCAGACTACGACCACATCCTGGTTGTTGACCGCACGATCTAGCCTGACTGTCTGGGAGGCCGCAAAATAACACTTCTCGGGTGGTTTCGAGGGGCCGTGGCTTAGCGGGTGTTCTTGTTATCTTGAGATCAAGATAGAGAAGCTGAGCAGCGTGGAGGTGGCATGCCAGGAATTTAACTTTTATTCCACTTCAATTTCAATGCGCGCCCACTGGAAATGGGTGCGAGTCAAAATTGAAGCGGAACAGAAGAGGCAAGAGGAGGAAGTCCGAGTGCAGCAGGTAAGCTCTTTCTATAGTATGGTTACTATGGTCGTGAGATTGACACTTTGCAGTTGCGGGACGAGTGTCGGGCTGAGAGATAGACCGCTTGCTCGCACAGCCGAGTTGGAGTGTCGTTCTGGGTGATGTCACACTTGGCGCATTTCTAATCTTCTCAGACTCTGGCCATGTCCTCGCAATTGCTGTATTCAACATTATCATTAGCAGCTCTTTTCGTCTTTGAATTATCTGAGTACCATGCGAGGTGTTGTCTACTACGCCGATGGGCCTGCGCGTGGTATATCTGTGTTTTGTCGACGCTCCTGGGCTGATATTCGTGCCCGTGTGTTGGGACCATGGCATGATAGTGCCAAAAGATAATATTGTGAGCACGTTAGGGGTGAATATTTGAACATTCCTAATTTGGGGGACGGGTTCTCGATTGCCCGTTATGGCGCAAAACCCGTCATCCAAAACAAAGACAAAATTGTGCTGATCGCCACTTTATGCCTCCACTAGATACTGTCCCCTTCGGGGTGACATACGAAAAATTGGAACGATACAGAGAAGATTAGCATGGCCCCTGCACAAGGATGACACGCTTTCCCGGAGTGGTAGACCTACGGGTCTCAATATTTATTGTTCTTTTTCTCGAAATCAGATTCAGTGTAAACTAAGTATACTTGGGAATGATTCGATCGTGCTATGCAAGCCTGTAAGTGCAGTGTCATCTGGATTCTCGACAATCTTTGATTGCCCTTGTTTATCATCATCTTACTCTTCAAAAGCACCACGATGGATTCAGTTGTTCTCGAAACCAGTCTCGGAGACATTCAGCTCGAGTTATACTGGAACCATGCCCCTCGGGTGAGTTTGTTCTATTGCTTTGCGCGTTTACTCTGACTGAACTGATCAAGACATTTCATCACAGACGTGTCAGAACTTTGCTGAGCTTGCAAAACGCGGCTATTACAACGGCGTCGTGTTTCATCGAATTATCGCCGTCAGTTTCGCTTTTGTTCTACTATATTCATGACCGATCGTATTCCAGGATTTTATGATTCAAGGTGGTGATCCAACCGGAACTGGTCGAGGTGGAACGAGCATTTACGGTCAGAAATTGTACGTCCATCATAAATCTTTCTCCCAAACGTGAACTTACAACATGTGCACAGCGAGGATGAAATCCATCCAGAACTACGCTTTACCGGTGCAGGAATCCTCGCAATGGCGAACTCGGGACCCAATACAAACGGTTAGATTGCCGATTTTTATATCGTCCATTGCTTGGAATATAATGGCCTGCTTCTAGGATCTCAGTTCTTCATTTCGTTGGCGCCCACGCCCTACCTGGATGGCAAACACACCATTTTCGGCCGGGTGAGCTCAGGCATGCGTGTTGTGCAGAGATTAGGTGCTGTTGCAGTTGATGCTCAGGATCGGTAAGTCGTCGTGCGTCAGGATTTTCAGAGATGCTTGACCGCTTGTTAGACCAAGAGAGGATGTGAAGATACACAAGGCTCGGACGATGTGATTGTTCGTGTACTCTTACGCTTGCCTTTGAGCGGCGTGCTGGAAGTCGGCGCTTTTGTTTGTCTTATCTTGGACACTGAGCACGTCTTCTTGCACAAGTAAAGTCGTATTCTATTTTGTCCTAGACTCGTGGCTCAGGATTTATGCTTGAAGTGCAAGCTGGATTGATCTTCTTTTATACAACATGACCGCTGTCAACTGAACCGACCAGGGTCCCGACATTGCTACACCATTCATCTAATAAGCGACATTATATTGAAAATGATACCGACATCCAGTTGACAGATTTGAGTATACATGAATGCGGAGTAGGAGCCTGTGGGAGCCTTTATTGAAGGACAAACTGAGTCGCCGATAAACTGCGTCTGATAAGGAGAAGATGGAAAGTAATCACCATTACGAGGTATTCATGCCAGACGTGCACGAATGATATTAGGAGGAAGTAGCGCGTGACGTGACATGGGTACAACCCGCGTGACAGAACGCGCCCAGCCATGGGCTGGCATTCAAGTTGACAGAGTCTGCTGATGGGCCCAGTCCTGATAGTAATTGTGAGGGTTACTGCATCTGCCATACGACCGGAAGACGAATATCAGCTGTAGGTGCACTTTACTGTCTCGCTGTCTTGTCTGACTGGATCCCGATGGCCTGCAGTCCTTTTGACACCCCCCATCGTTGGACGGTGCCCTTCCTGACCGTATGGCAACCACTAGCACTTCCCCGCTGTTATCTGGGCGCATCCTCCCAACTCGTAGAGCGGCAAGGCGGGCTTCCGCTGTTTTCGCAAACCAACTCGATTCGCCAGGTCACTCTGAAGACGAGCCTGAGCCCTCAGACTCATTCGGGGAGCCTGCATCGCGTAGGCAGCCTAATGTAAAATATCGCTATAATGCCAAGGGCAAATTCCGCGCTTCGCCGCTAAAGCAGACAGACAACACGTCACCATCCCCCAAGCGTCGGCCCAAACCAAAGCCCAAGACTAAACCCAAGCCTGTGACACCCTCACACTCCCAGCCATCCGCGCGTTCGAAGAAACGCAAGGCCCCGGCTTCTGACTCGGATAGGGAAGGCACACTAAGCACTCTCACAGCCCTGTCACCCTCACCGTTTTCGAGCGTCCCGACAAGTCCGTTTATCTCAACCACGGATCTTCCCCCACTTTCCATAATCAGCCATTCCACCCAACCGCCTAAGAAGCTTAGTAGGGTTAAGGGTGGCTCCATGCGCTCTCTCGGAGTATCTAGTTCCAGCTTCTCACAGCCTCGGAGCCAAACTTCCCCAAGGAAAAGGAAGGCGGACAAGGCAAAGTTATCTGACCGGGGTAATGGACATAGCTTCGGCGACGTTGACACTCTAGTCTGGGTACTGGTGAATGGATTAGGAGTCATTATCACCTCGGTCCCGCATGATGACGATGATATTGAGCTTATGGAGGAACGCATGTGGTGGCCCGCCAGGGTGAGCATTTCCTGACACGCTGAAAATGTCTCAATTCACTCAAGCAAATGGTTAGGTCGTCCAAAAACAACCGCTTCGTGTGACCCTTTTTGGCGACCTGACATTATCTCGAGAACCTTCCACAATTCCGTCTCCATCCGAAAATAACATCCAGCCTATTCATAACATATCTGGCGAAAAGCGTTTCTCACGAGCAACTTTCCAGGTCTCATCTCTCACCACATCTGGATCCTCAAACCCTTCCCCTCCCAAGAAAACCAAGACGGACACGTGCGAGAAATGGGAGGCAGCAGTGAAAGCTATGGAGAATGCAGACGGACTTAAGCGTGATGGCATGCCCGAGATGATTTCCGCATACACTGGCGGGACGTTTTCCTCAGAAGAAGAAGATGTAGAGGACCTACGTCCAACCAAGAAGGCTAAGGCTTCACCTCGTGTGGAGTTTAAGGCTCCTACAGCCCGCGCTTGGTCTCCTCCGCCTCCGGACCCCATGCTCCAAATACCAGGCGAGCTTGTTCTGGCGCAGGCTCTACGAACGAGAAGTAACAAATATTGGCCCGCTCAGCTTATAGCATACGTTCCACCAACCAAGCCAGGTGGGAAGGAGCGCTATCGGGCCAAGTTTCTGGACGAACAGGAGTACAACCTCACCCGGGATAAATTCTGGACCTCCGAGGAAGAAGGCTTTGTTATGTGTGACTTAGGCGAGTTCGAAAGCGCCGTCCAGGACACCGAGACTCCGGACTCGGAAGATGAACCGGAAGACAGCAAACGGAGCTCCAGTCCAAAGATGACCGACCCACCTCCTGGTGCAGATGCTTTTGCCGATTTGTCGATGCATGCGCAGCTGGCATACGTGAAGCCCGTGCTGATTGCTATCCTACAAGGGAAGTACACCCCAGCAAGCAAGAGCCATGAGGCTTTCATGCGGGGAGGTGCGGCTAGATCTAGTTTAATGAAGCGGGCGGCGGTGAGAGGAGGTCTGGACCCGAATGAGGTAAAGCAGTCGCAAAAACTGATTGCACGGTGGGCACTTGGAGAAGGGTATGGCCGTAGGGCCAACGTAAAACTCAAACCTAAAGCAGAGGTGGCACCACCCCCGGAGCAAGATAGCACAGTCTGCCCAACCACTTTGGCAACCAATGGCAATGGGTTGACAGACGCTGGCATCAGAAGCGAGATAGCTGCAACTTCCGATGACACGGCCCGCGATATTTCTCAACCCATACCTCCCAGTGACATTGGCAATCAGGTCGATGGCACTGAGGCAATGGCAGTTGACAAGCCTTATACCGGAACAACAGACGAGACATCTGCAACGTCCGACATCGCGGGCTACCATGACATTTCTCAGCCAATACCTCCAAGTGACATTGGCAATCAGGTCGATAACACTGAGGCAATGGCAGTTGACAAGCCTGATACCGGAACAACAGACGAGACATCTGCAACGTCCGGCATCGCGGGCTACCATGACGTTTCTCAGCCCATACCTCCCAGTGACCATGGCAATCAGATCAACGACCCTAATGCAATGTCACTTGACAAGTCACCAGGCAGTATACCCGCAACTTCCGACAGCGCAAGTCACGATGTACTGTCTCAGCCCATACCTCTCAGTGATATCGCCAATAAGATTGACGATGATGCCATAACAGTTGACAAGCCTAGCCAGGTTGGCTCTTTATAATTTACCTTTGCGTTTTTTGTGTTGATGGCGTGTCTTTTTGCGTAGGCTGACGAGTCCTCAGAGCCGAAGACGATTGACCTGCCTTCTGCGCCATCGCATGATCAACCTTCTGTGCCAAAGGAGGTCATCACAGAGCAGGTAGGATCTATTGCAGTCTCCTAAGTTCCCAAAACCAGATGTTCACCTTTGATTGCAGCCGGTTTCTAGCGGTCACTCTGACTTGCCGCACGCTGGGGAGGTAGGCTGGCTATATTGTACCCGCCGCCCGTGGTCATTCATCATTTCTACAGGTTGAAGACCCTGTACCTGTACAAGATCAACATCGGCCAGTAGGCTCACAGGAATATGAATCATTGTCGACCCTTGATAAACTTGATGTGCGTCTTATGTTCTGTGATAACTATTTTCACTAATCAAAACATTGTTTTCCCACAGTACTGCGTGAACATTCTTCTCCCCGAGGCAATCCAGCAGCTACTCCTGTGGCGGTCGGGTGAGCGCACTACAGCTGCTCTTCTCTCTCATTCAGAGGAAGAAAGGCTGCACGAGCGCGGTTCAGCAAAGGCGCAGGAGACAGACTGGGTATTTGACTTGCTCCGCCTGAGGGAGGCACAGGC
Organism: Suillus weaverae; assembly: GCA_016767475.1. NCBI lineage: Eukaryota > Fungi > Basidiomycota > Agaricomycetes > Boletales > Suillaceae > Suillus > Suillus weaverae. Next base: position 1,809,304 of record MU179298.1, read on the forward strand.
GCGGCTGTGGGGCGTGGATCTGAAGGCCAAAGGTAAAGAGAAGGGTAAAGGAGGTGAGACGAGGGGTGGGACGCGTTCGCGGCCTCGCAAGGCTACTGTACCGCGATGAGGGACATCTTGGTTAAGCTCGTTTGGGACGTATGGATTTAGTTTCGACATAGCATTCGGTGTTGATACGAAAGTTGTTTTCTTGATTCGAGCACGCCGTTCTGCTTTCCGCAGGGGGTGCACATACATATCAGTTCAGTATACTTCAGGAACTACCAGAGATTCATAGCCATGCCATTAATACCAACCGGCATGAAAGTAATTATTACTGCCACGAGTTCGTTATCTGTCCAGTTAGCCAGATTGATCGTGAACGTTGTGAAAGGATTGCTTTGGGAAACTTCGGGAAGCCTAGGCCGCCCCGCGCGGTGGCTGGCCGCTGAAGTCAAAATTATACCTCGTCATTTACACACACTTCTAAATTCTAATTATCCGTGCTGTTTAGCGCTACGGTCCTGTACGTCCTTGTAAAGTTGGAGCATCGATTGCTTTACTGCTGGGCCCTGGTCTATGCCACCTACGACATCCTCTGATTCCTGGCTTATCGCACGCCGTTTTGGAGTAGTTATTGACGCTGGCTCGTCAGGTTCAAGGCTTCAGATATATAGCTGGGAGGATCCCGATGTCGTGCTTAGCGAGCAGCGAGATGATGTATGGGATAAATTGCCCAAGGTAGAGAAGGGTGTCCAGGAAGGAGATGATTGGATAATGAAGGCTGAACCAGGTATCTACACGTCTGATATTCTGCTCGTGTCACTCAACTAGTTCTGTCATGTAGGCCTTTCTACATTCGCAGACAACCCAGAGGGTGTACACGAATACCTTGCACCTCTACTTAAACATGCGCGCTCTCACATACCTCCTTCCCTCGAATCCGAGACTCCCATTTTCCTCCTCGCTACCGCTGGTATGCGCCTTTTGACACCGGTGCAGCAAGCGCGCGTGCTTAGTGCCACATGTAAGTATCTCAAAAGCGCCTCGAGCTTCCGGATAGACGACGAATCGAAAGACGGTCCGTGTGGGTCCAGTGTGCGAATTATCACTGGCGAGGAGGAAGGCTTGTATGGATGGATAGCAGTAAACTATCTCATGGATGGGTTTTACGGAAAGGATAACAAGACGACCTGTGGCTTTCTGGACATGGGAGGCGCTTCGACCCAGATAGCCTTCGAGCCATCTGACACGCTATCGGGAGACAAGGAGAACCTGGTTGATGTCCGCTTACGACTACTTGGCGGAGATGAAGTCAACCACTCAGTATTTGTCACTACATGGTTGGGCTATGGTACCAATCAGGCACGAGAGCGATATGTTGCGAAGACCGTCGAGCACTTCAAAGAGACTTCGCTCGAGACCTCAGAATCGCCATCCATACCTGACCCGTGCCTCCCAAAAGATCTGATACTTTCCGAGACACTTCCTCAGATTGATGGGTCACATTCAATACATCGACTTGCTGGGACAGGCTCTTTCACCCAGTGTCTGGGTCGTACTGCTTCCCTACTCAACAAAAACGCGCCGTGCAATACTGCCCCATGCCTTTTCGATGGAGTGCATGTTCCTGCGATCAACTTTGCTTCCTCCCACTTCATTGGTGTTTCCGAATACTGGTATTCGTCTGAACATGTCTTCGGGCTCGGCGGCCCGTATGATTATGTGCAGTACGAGCGTGCTGCGACACAGTTCTGCGGGAGAGATTGGAGTGGTATAGTCAACCAACACGATCTGTCGAGAGCGCAGGGTATACGAGGCGGTGATGGGGAAGTTATGGAAAACGGAGAGGTCATAGAGGTCGGAAAGTGGGGCAAGAATGTGGAGCTTCCGAGGTTGCAGATGCAGTGCTTCAAGGCCGCTTGGATAGCCAACGTGCTACATGAAGGAATTGGGATTCCTCGCATAGTAGATCCAGAAGGAAACTCCACCACGATCGGAGAACAAGTGGCACACCAAGCTGAAGCGAAGGGTTTGGGAAGACCTGTGTTTCAATCTGTCGACTCTGTCGGAGACATCGCCATTAGCTGGACACTGGGCAAAATGGTGTTAGAAGCAAGCAAGGAAATCAAACCGTCTTCAAGCAGTAGTAGGCCGCTGGCTGATCCTATAGACGATATTCCTGCTAGTACACCCAACCCTCCTATCAAACCCATTCGACCGTTCTGGGATCTCGACCAGTTGTTGGAAGAGCATGTTTCCCCACACCTGCCGGCATCTTTGACCCGCGAGTCTTTGGGATTTTCACCCATTACTATACTCTTCTATGTCATTGTCCTCGTTGTGGTGAGCTGCATAGTCTTTCGCCTACGACATCCATTACGCGTTGTTCGGAGGCGCCTCTTACGCGGTTCATTTAAACGTGACTGGCATGGAGCCTACGCGATGGAGGAAGGAATAGCGACACCTCGTCCTCCTTCACCTTCGAATTCCTCTTTTCTCCCCCCGTCCCTGTTACGACCTCTGCGCCGCCTTGTCTCCGCCTCGACATCATCATCACGTCCGCGTTTGACTCCCATTTCTACCTCACTTCATCCTCCATTGATTCGACACTCTCAAGCCTCAACACTCCCACCTCCTACCTATCACGATGCTTCAGACGGTTTTAGCACATCCACTTCTACTCACTCTCGCGCTTCGTCACCCATAACTGCCACGGCTCCCGACGACACGATAATGACGAGTAACATATCTTCGGTTTCTTCCATCAATCCACGTTCGCGAAATTCATCACATATGAACTTGACACTGTTTCCAAGGCAGACACTCTCTCGTGCAAATAGCATATTACAGCTACCTGACGAGTGAATTGACATTGGACAGGACCCAGAATTAGATCACTGAGTATTATCATTGTCGACAAGACCGCGGATATCTTATTACTCGCTGTAGTGTGGATGGTATAATTTATACCTCGCGTACTTTAGTGCTTGAAAGCAATGTACCTATGCAGTCAATACAAATTTGACTTTTTGGAGAGAAATCCGGGTTCCATGAATCCACATGGTGCTAACAGTGTACGTACGTAACTAGTACATAGCTAGTTCTTCGTTCAACGCATTTCTAGTCTCGACTCTCGATGTCCGTCGATCCAATCATCTAAAACTTGCACCACCTAGTGGTGGCTTCTTGTGCCTTTAAATCGATAAATGGCATGCTGATATCTTCATTCTTTGTACTGGCAAAAAAGTCAACAGTTCCTGGCCTTCTCCAGTAACCAAGTTAGCCCGAAATGACTGGTGAGCCCAACTTCCTGATCATACTAATGGCGTCCTGAGTAGCAGGAAGCTCCGGGTCGGACATGAAATTTTGAAAGCGCAACTAGGAAACCTCGACTGCTGAACTGGCTTCAAGACGCGACAAGTTGACGAGTGTTTCGATGAAATACAAGAGCAAGGCAGAGAGGTTTCCCGCAAGTGGCCCCGTGGGGCTCTTGATCGGATTTGCGGTTTGACTAGGTAGGAATGTATCTTACTTGTCTCACAGTCCGTGAAATCTCACGCGAGCAAACCTAAACTTAGTTCCCAACATGCTGCAAATACGCTTGCACATATGCATGGGTACAACCGTGTTGCATGCGTGTTACGTTTGTTTCAACGTAACGTTGAACTCAGTAACAACATCGACTTGTTTGGCTCAGCCACCCCGGGACTCACTGCAGCTGGTACTTACTCCTTATTCTGTTCGAAGATATCGAAACAGGCTGGTCTAAACTTTCATGACAAGCATTCAAGACGTATCACCGGCCGGGTTGTCCTCTGAGCGTGCCCCGCTCCTTCCAGAGCGGCAGGACGCACTAAGCCGCAGTGGGCGCCAATTTTCCCCATTGACACTTCTAATTCCGCTAGCTGTTGCGACACGCCTTACTTCGACACTTCCAACAACGACATTATTGGGGGTTATCCAATCACTCATCTGTCGGCTGTGGCTTACATCAAATGGCAACTTGCCACCAGGCGGGGATATATCTAAGGAGCTATGCGCAGTTCCAGAGGTGGAGAGGACATACGCCGCAGTCATTTCTACCATTTTGATTGGCGATGGGCTTGCAGGTGTGGACGCTGCTGATTTTTCTACCTAACCTAATGTCCAACAGCCATGATCGCATGTAGTGTGATTAGCTATATTAGCTCCAGACTCGGAAGAAAACCAGTTATCCTTGGAACAATTGCCGTTAGCTTTTTGGGTTATTCTTTTATGGTCTGCTCCCAGCACCTGTCTGGATGGCTAGAAGCAAGTGCTCTGATCGCCGCCCTATTACTGCAAATGTTCAGTGGTATCATGACTATGACGTTCATTGCGAACATTTACACCGTTGATATCTCCAGTGCTGAAGACAGGTAATGTACTACTGTGGTAATCAATTCTCTTTGCACTGACCGGATACTCAAGAACACCCGTTTTGAGTGCCATTAATGGATGGGCTACGCTAGGTAAGCACCATCCTCTGCATCGATACAATCGTCATTAATCTACGTGTGCAGGCCAAGCAGTCTCCTTTGCTATCGGTGGACTTGTCACCACCAAGACCGATGACCCACTAATCGTGTATTACATCTCCATTTCTGTCCTCGGGGCAATATTCGTCTATGTCTTAGCTTTCCTTCCCGAATCATTTCCGGAAGAGAAACGCGATGAATTGCGTCGCCAGCGCCTCGCTCAGCAAAACGTAGAAGCAAACACTCGTCGCAATTTATCTAGCCGCATCATATCTACGATAGCCATTGCGTTTGAACCTTTGAAACAGCTCGTTCCTGCCCGCAAGGCAGATGGCAGAAAGAACTGGCGAGTTGTGTATTGCGCAATTCATGTCATCATCGCGATGCTTGCGGACTCGTATTCGCCGGCAGCCCTTCTGTTGTTGTACACAACGAAGTATAGCTACAACCCCGCTCAGGTAGGCCGAATGTCCATCACTAAGGCTCTACACTTATGCATAATTTAGACTGGAATCGTGTTAACGACACTAAGCTTGAGCGCTGTATTATCTCTTACGTACATGATACCCTCGTTGATTCGCGTATTGCGTCCGATGTACGCCAGGAAGGTTGCTCTCCCTGAAGACCAACGGGGTCCCAGCGATGACATTGCTGTATCTACGTCGACCGATCTTCTCGATGTTCATATTGCTTTCGCCTCCTGGGTCATCAATGCTATTTCCTATATAATGGCGTCTGCAACGACGACTCATGTTTCACATCTCATAGGTGCGAGGTGACGCTAAAGGCGGTGATGTGCGTATTAATGTTTTGTGAAGCCGTGACTGTTGTCGGGTTCGGCGCAGCACATACTCCCATCATTCGAAGTCTCGTAGTGTCATCGGTCGACCCCTTACAACAAGGTACGCATTTTGAAGCTGCAAACATCCGATTGACAACTCATGGATCGCGTTGGATAGGAGAGGTATTAGCTGCCATCGAAATGATGTCAAGCATGGGAGCATTCCTCTCTCCCCTTGTCATGGGTGGCATTTTTACTGCGTGAGTCGATGGTTTCCTATTCCACCCTGTCTCCTTATTTCCTTACTTAATACAGCACGATCTCGACTCAACCAATGTTGGTGTTCTATATCCACGCGGTAAGCCTTCTTTTGCAGATCACTGCGCTCAATGTATATCTGTTCAACATGTTTGTCGCAGGCGATCGTGATCGCGGCTGCGTCGCTACTCTTTCTCATCAGAGACTCCGACCGTTATCAGAAGCCACCAGACACAACACTAATAACTGCCAACGCCTTTACCATAAACTAGAGAATTTCTTACACAATGGACATGAATCGGAACCAATAAAGTTTTGCTGTGATTTTTAAACTCACATATTGGCCCCAGCCCATGATATTTACTCATTTGCCAAGTTCAGGGGTACAATGTAACTCTCGGGTCTATCGTCCGCGGTGCCAAGTAAATTATGAGGGTGTCACTAGATAAATTCATGAGCGCATGTAGCCGTCAAGAGGGCGCAGCGTTGAGAAAGCCTAGTAACTTACATTGTGTCTGTCCATTATTGCTTGTACCTTCTCTCTCCCTCCTTGCTCCCAATCATCCCAATAATGCCCGAGAACAACGGTATCCCTTCCATAGTCTTGTTCGCTACCCCGAGGCAACTCACGGCCATTATGCACCTTGCCTCTGTCCTTGCCTCCATGAAATACACGATGCCATTTCATGATTCCCTCCTTCTTGAAGCCCAGCCTTTCGGCAGCACGAATGGAAGGGGCGTTCATGGAGCTGCATTGCCACTGAACCCTTCGCAATCCCAGACCGCCCTGAGATGGCACTTCCAGCGCATACTGCAAAAGAAGCCCAACAGCATTGGAATTGACATGCGTCCTTTGATATGGGGGAAGGATAATGATATATCCTATTTCTGTGCATAGATTCACAGAAGAAGTGCTCATATAAGACATCATCCCAACCAGTTCGCCTTCCCCGTCTGCTGCTGAAGGTGGTTTTGTTTTATCTATGATGGCAAATAACACAATTCCTGGGTCACGGTGGACTACGGCCTCGAGGAAATTAGTATTAAAATCTTGCACGGTTTGGAATGGGCCGGTAGGCATGTGTGCCCACAGCTCCGGGTGAGCCGATACGATGGAAAAAAACGGAGACGAATGAATTGATGCCTGTGGCAAGTCAATCAGTTGAACTTAATTATTGTATGATGAATCGATATGTAGTTGGCTTACCTTGAAAGGAGTCATCTTCACGCGTTCATTCGATAACTCCCGCACCGGGAAACAGAAATTGAGGTCCGTCGAGACGGACATGGTTCGTTGGACGAAGAGGGATTAGAGCTGAAGACAGATAATTACATATGTACTCAAGTGTTGCTTGATTACTGGTACCTGGATGATATTACATGAGAGTGCATGTGATGACTGGTGAATGACTCGGCGTGGGAAAGCGATTCTGTCATTCAGCGGACCGAGGAGAATGTGCAAATATCACCGCGGGCAGCTTGTTGCCAATTCTCTGCTCACTCCAAGCCGCCTAGTCACAATTAAGACACGACACTATGTCAATAGAATGCAGAGTCAAACACAGGAATGATTCACTGCCAGGAGGTGTTCCAGGACAGTAACTTGCCGAGCACTGTGCAGAAAGAAATCTGCATACACATCTAAATGACTTTCTTTTTATGTTTTCGTGCTAAAAAGGGCAGATTTCATCCGCTGCCTTGACTTGAAAGCTGCTGTGCTCAGTGTGCTGTTCAATTGTCAACTTTCTGTCCTATATGATCTTCTCTGGCTTCGATTTTGTGTTCACAAGGGCAGTCTCAATCCACTGTAGGGCACTATATATTGACACAGATTAATTAACTCTACCCAGGACCGACATTTCTTTGTGGCACAAAAGCGTAGTCTCAGCCTATGAGACTTGACGTGTCATGTAAGTGCAGGCTCTATCCTAATAGGTTTGAAAAGCGGTCGAAAACTCGCGATATAGAGTGCCAGTGAGTCGAAATCAAAAACCTTCGTATTTCCAGACCCTTATGATATCATGATGCCCCAGCAGGCACAGTTTTTTCAGGGTTTTTATAAATTTCATCACGGCTCAGAACAAAGCCATTGGTTCTCGAGCCCCTGAGCGTTGTGCACTGCATTATACATAGTCCTCAACGTTTCGTTTGATCGCCTCCATATCAGATGCAACTGCCACGATCTACCAAGGAACTCAAGCTATTGTGAAGGTTGTTCACAGTTCGATTGAGGCGGTACGTCGAAGTGTTCTACGTCTCGCACTGCCGATTATTTTGCATACGTTCCGCACGTTGCTACGTTATTCAGACCACCTGACTATTTCGGTTTCGAAGAACCATTTTAACCAATGAGACGGGCTGCATTACAATTGGCTTCGACGACTTTGAGTCCTCCAGCTAACACATCGCGATCAGCATGAGTATCAAGAACTGAATTCTGGGTCCCGTCTGGAGGAACAAGCATCCAAGTTTCTCGATTATACCCCGATGCAAGTGAGATACACACATCAACGGCCTCCCCGTCTTATCTCGAACACCCCGAGGCCCGCTCGTTTCACAGGGCGGTTCTATCTCCCCCACACACTTATGGCAAATCGCGCATTGAACTCGTACTCGGAAGGATCTATCCACCCCTGCATGGCTTGATTTTTGCGGCGGACATTCCGAACATCCGAGGAAACATCCCTTATCCGCACCACCTGTCATGCATCATGATTCATCTCTGGTATCTGTCAAACCTCAAGGCGAACGTCATCGATGCTTGTTATAGTACTTCTCGACGATAGCCTCGTCAACGCCATCTAGACCTTCATGAAATAATGAAATTTCACAACATTATCCCCTCATGTCCCTCGCACATGATCACGATCGGATCCTGATCAGACAAATCATGCAAAATGAGCACTAGATAGAGTCTATCCACATTCAGTGGGAAAAAGAGTGGGGTATGATGGGTGTGATGGAAGGCCATTAGTTATGGCCCAGACTGTGATATGTCAAAGAGAGTTTGCGAGATGTACAATTCATTTAACAGTTCTCTTCGTGCCTCGTTGAGGCGGAAGTTTGTTTATTAATGAATAACATGTGTATTCAACAAATCTGCGGTGTCACATTGATGTCCGGTTCAAATGTTACGAGGTGTCGATATCGTGGCGACCCTGCTAGAAGACATGCGGGAGTTACATGAACATCGGAGGATCAGAAATGAGGTTACGGTACGAAAAAAGCATAAACGCCAGGAGGAAAAAAAAAGAGTGGAAAATTAGCGCTACAGTGCTGTCAGTATTGTACAATGCGAGGGCAATGTATATGCATACATATGAATGCATAGTGTATCCAAAGTCCATCTAACCAAGACAAATGTAAAACAGTACAGCATTTCAATGGAAAAACCTTTCAAAATCATTATCCAGAATTTATGTAAATGTCACGACCGATGTCGCATATGACCGCCCGTGGACGTGTCTAAAGAATGGCGTCGTTGTAACTTGGTCTTTGAGGAGAATTTCGGAGCTTTGGATATTTTTGATAGATCAGACGCAAAGCTCAAAAGCCTGCTGAAAAATGGTTTCTTGAACCCCGTGCTGCCAGATTGAGGAGACGAGGGCGATTTAGTGGTTGACGTGGCCGTGTAGAGGGAAGGTGCGGGTCCGGGCTGAAACAATCACACAGTACAAGTCAGCCAAATGAAACACAGTCATGACAAGGAGAGATAAGCACTTTGCTGGTGACTTACCAGGACCTTCACCTTCTGGCCAGGAGTGGGTATAACGTAGTAAGTGCTGCCCGACTCGCAGCTGTCAGCCTCGCTTATCGGAGAAGGTGCTCTCGGCCGATCTTCCCTTGAAATGGGTCCTCTCACCCCATACCGTGCATCTTCATTGATAGATGCGAGATGACTATGGACGGTGGGGTATGGGGCAGGAGTGATACGCGGGTATTGCGGAAACCCTGAACCCGTGGGCGCAGATACTGTGTACGTCATGCCTGGTGCCTTAGTTGGGGCATACACAATTGTTGGTGGAGCATAATGATCGGTAGCGTGGTGAGAACCGGGTGCATATACGATCGAAGGTGGAGGCCGATTTCGTGAATGCGAGTGCGCGGGGTGGTTCTGCTCGTATTGTCGAGGAATGGGTTGTGAATGAGAGTAGGTGACTGGCGGGGCAGCAGTACCGTGATGACTGGGAACGTAGCGTGGCAAGGGTGTTGCCAGGATTTCTACAGCGTTTTTGTGGGGCGGGGATTGCAAGGGCTCGGGCCGGTAAGGTTCTGAAGCTCTACGCGGCCGATACTTTTCGTTTCTTGAGTCATAGGGAGTGGCGTGTGGGTCAGAGGGAAGGATTTGTATTTCTTCAGGTTCCAAATCTTCAGGAACTGCACGATGTGCATTTCGTGCTGAGGAGTGATGATACCCTGTGTACTCGGAGTGGTGAGGACCCCGCACAGGGTATGCATCAGCAGCAGACCTCGAGCGGTCATGGGAACGGTGGTGATGGCTGTGTTGAAGATGGGGATGAGAACTGGAGCTATGGCTACTTCCTTTATGAGAGCCGCCATTGTCATAGTGCCAGTGCGAGATAGGAACGTCTCGTCCGTCCCCATACTTCAACATCATCTTCGGAGGTAAAGAATGCGAACTGCCGTTGTCTGAGCCACGGTCGTCGATATCTATGTCACTGGCGACGGATGGGGGACTTTCGGGGGAATAGAACTGGGAATGGAATGGTGAGTGCGAACGCACCCAGTGCTCGGTACGTTCCCGAGAGTTTCTGAAGACCTGGACGGCTTCTGGTGAAGATGTATACTCTGTCATGAGGAGGTCGTGATCACCAAAGTGTCACCAGTCAGATAACTCTGCGCAGAGGAAGAGGCCGAGTTAATGAGCACCAAGGCGAAAGAAAAGAAAAAGCTGCTAGAGTGCCGTTGGTTTTATATAATGAGGCTGCGAACCTTTCTGAATCATCAGATCCCGTGCCAGTTACGGGAAGCGATGAGCACCAGTAGGGGCTGGGATCTCGCTATCCCAGCTGGGTTGCGAAAGATTTGCTCGCCATGATTAGACTTCTGCAAGCGACTTATTTCCGTTCCGTCCAGTAAGAAATTTTCGGGAAATTATCAGGTTCTCGTCAGGTTTGGCCCATCAGCAAACGTGTTTGCAGCGAGGCGGATCCCAGCCAAGACAATCATTTGCCATCATGATCAGTATGTCCATCCCAAGTTCATCCACACAGCTTTCTAAGAAAGGGAGAGTAGTGGATCAAGCTAAAGTGCCTGGCAGGCGCAAACTCTTAGCGATCCTGTGGGAGTTCCAGTGCAAAGCAATTAGCACTGCCACCAGGTGCAACTGTCTCTCGATCCTTCTGTGAGTTGAGCTCCGCAGCCGCACGGCTTCAGTTGACACACGCATCTGCCCCTTCTTTACTACTCAGTTTCCCAAACTGTCCACCTTGGTCTGTGAGAGCATAATCATATCCGCACAGGCTGTGGCATGTTATCAGGAGTTAGAATGATGACCGCCGTAAGCATCGAACAATGACTTCCCAATCTGATTGCGATCACTGGCATCACCAAGCATCTCATCTTCATTAATATTTGTGTTTCATCACCAAGAACACCGTCAGGATTCAGAACCCATTAGCATGCCATTACGGTACACAATGATTAGTACCAATATGAAACAGACCCAAAGAACACTTCTCTTTCCCTTGCACTCACATGCTTCCACCCGTAATCGTTCCGATATCTCCCAGCATGGCGACCAGAATAGAGGAGGAAGAGTTTTCACACCATGGCTTGTATCGATGAGACCGAGACCTGCGGAGGAGCAACTCCAGTTTAGGACTCGGAGGGAGAACCCACTGGGGACACAGTTGTGGAACTAATGTCAGGAGCACAAGCCGCAGGAGTCGTCGCGGATGAACCCGAGGCGTCTGTAGGCATGACAGCAGGTGCAATAAACCGGCCCCCTGCCCCCTGTACCTGTATGGAAACATGGGTTTGTCCTCATGGACGGTCTATGTACCAAGATTAGCCCCATAACATTTGAAATAGTACACATCTCGAAGATCGTCTCGATCAGCGGAGGACCCGTACCAGCGTGGTCATACGCTTTTATACGATAGCGAAGGTCGATATCACAAGTCCATGACAATCAGAAGAACTTCCCCATCAACCTTGAAAGACAGGGGTTCATCAAATTACTTGTGCCGAGGGAACTGGCATGCTCCTCGTTGACGAAGCTCCACAGTGGATTTACTCGCTGGCAACACTCGTATGTAGTTGGATTGTCTTCCCTTTCGCCGGCACCATTCACACTGCTGGGTCACCGGTTGAAACTAAAAAAATTGTAAAGGGAAATGCAGCCCTGCGGACTACAGCCACAGCCGGCGTTCATTTTTGGATGAGCACACTTCTGTAAGAATAAGGGCTCGTATCAAAACGCACGTTATAATTATCAACGCCCAAGAAGTCTTGAAATGTAGCGCCACGTTGGTGATTTCTCACCCACTGCAGTGAATTAACCAGCGTACGCGAAATGAGACGCGACGACGATGCGGAAATATTGAGCAACAAGCACGCGTGGACAGAAGAAGTGGCCTCGAAATTTGCCCCGAGGTCAGGATCCATACGAAAGTTTATAGATGTTATTTTTCCAGGAGGATACGCGGTGATACAATGGTTTCCCTTGAATCAAGACCCATGTCAACATGGAGATCCGGGATGCGTGAGTGACTCGACGGAGCCTCCTGGCCTTCGTGGTACCGAGCGAGGCAAAGATGGAGCTCGAATGCTATCGTTCCCCGTGAGATATCTCCAGCGACTTGCAGATCCGTATTCTGTGGACTCACCAGAAGGTATTTACAGCCTTGCCTCGCACTTCTGATAGAAGAACCTGAAAGAATTTGGATTTACAGCTCCGCGAAGTTGCTAAACAGTGCCAGAATGAAGAGGGGCCGGCACCCTCGTTCTCGTGAGTTCGCATCTGAGTCAACTCTGTTGGCATATTAATACTTACATGCGCACATCTAAATACTGTATCGTTATCGTCAAACAACCATTATTATGATTATTATGACACTTCAAAGCACTTTGGAAACAACTGGCAGTTAATATTGATCAGAGATTCGTTTCTTTCGGTTCAAATCCGATTGGGAAATCCGTCGTTTGATACTGGTGTCTGGAGCAGTAGTAGTAGTCGCCGTACATGTTCCGCAAAGGAAACTTGCTGAGGCGCAAGGCTATAACCTGATGGGCCTAACAGTCATATCCTCAAAAGTGTTGTCCGCTGGGACTCCAGAACGCAGGTTGGGCCATTAAAGGTATCCTACAGCCCGACAATACCCTGACAGGGTCGTGTCTATCACTGGGAGGTGACATCTGCAGAGTATACGGGCCAACCCTCATTCGTCAAGCGGGTAGTAACTTCGCGTACTCACTCGCACTGAATATATCTGTTATGATGACACCTGCCGAGGACTTGCTAGAGGATCAGGCGTATCGATGGAGCCTGCTTCAAGTTGGACACATGGCATGCCGCATCAGTAATAATACTTCACCCATATAAATTATAAGACTCATCAAGAATAGGACCTCCGATTAGCAAGCATGGTGTCAGTATCATGTATGAGGAAAGACAGTTTCGTGCAGTTCATACTCTTCTGCAGTGCAGTACTCTGCATTTGGACGCATATCATGAGTCGGGCGCCTCCAAAAATGTCAAGTCTCGTTATTCTTGGAAAATGTTTGTGATAGGCTCGCCCACGTTCTCCTAGTGATATTCCCCAACTCTGTTTTCTGTTTCGTGCGCACGGTTATCCTGAGACTAACTATGACTTGTCAAACCCAAAAAAATCAACAAGTTTCAATAAGGTAGAGATGCATGATGTTTGTGAGGTCTACGCACATTTGAGACTGTTACGTTTGTTTCGTGCCCGAAAACTGCAAAATGCAATCAGTCATCCGCAATGGTCTTATGTATACATTGATGAATGTGACACTCATACAAAGATCAGGTCGAGATCAGGGAGTAGCAAGTCCTGGCCGTTTCCGGTACTTGCTGTGACGGGATTACACACGCTTTTTGATATTAAAACTTTCCCTCTCATTCACTGTTCTATCTCAGGGCCATGGTATATCCAAGTAGGGACAAGGTGCCTACAAGTCTTCGAAGGGTATGCCATAAGGCGTGCCAAACATAGGCTACAGCCTGCCAAACCTTGATGCTAGGCTCTCAGTTTCTCATGTGCAAAGACTTACCTTGTCTATTGTGTAGCGGGGAAACTCTTGCCGGTGATGCTCGCTGCATGATCTTGCGTATTCTGGCCAATGTACTGCCTGCGCTGAGTGACGATCTCTGGTATCAAACTCGTAAATTCATCGAAAATCTTGGACTCGGAGGGAACTGAGGTTTTAACAGAGTAGTCAGCACATCGTGTATCAATAGAATGTGGTGAAGCAAAACGTGAAGAAAGGGACATACTCCACAATAATTTCCATCATAACGGTGACCTAGAACACACGACAAAGATATTTCGGTAAAACGATAACATCATGAGCGACAACAGGTGGCATGAAGCACGTCCATCAACCAGCTCTTCTGCTGTTGGAAAGTGATGTCTGGATACCGGTGGGTATAAGTCTATGGTTGATGATTATCACATTGCCTGGGTGGTACGAGGGAGGGGAGGTAACCGGGAGTGATAAGCCCACTGCCTCCAAGCCCGAACACGAAGGTCTGTCCCAGAACCCATTGCTCAGGGTGTTCTCCATAGAAAGTATTCCACATGTTCATCGAAAGACGGCGTATATCAGTATATTGGGAAGGAAAGTAGAGATATCCACAACAGGATCCATCACATTTGCGAATGAATAATGGCTCATGTCATCAGTGCCATTGATTCCCATCGTTGGGTAACGCAGGGTCGTTCATATTGTTGGCTATCCCAGGGTTACACATAAATCCAAACTGAGAGCGGCAGCTACCGGGGTGGATTTCTCAGTTAATATCACACCGGAATTTTATGATGCACGTACAATTTGAAATCTGTTAAATAAGATGCATTCCTAAGTCGGTCACGTGGTTGGAGTACTGTCGACGTTCTGTAGTGCCCTCCTGCGCCGTGTACGGTTCCTGGAAGACCGAGATCTGAAATCGTTGTTTAGATCCTCGAATTTTGGTAGTTAGGCGCTGTTAGGATCCGGAAGAGAAACATACTTACCAATCGATTGAGCGATCAGCCTGCCGTCGAAGCGAACGACTATGAGATCCAATGTCGTGAGGTAGTTCCGAGTTCCGCAAAGAAGCCATCGGTGTTGTGCAGACATCGATGTCGTCAGCTGTTCAATAATAACCCTCATGGCAATCTTCATGCTCGCTTCATTTTTGACCATTCATGAACAGTCGATGCACAATTTGCACTGCCCAAGCACTGCTCCTCCTCCATATACCGTCTGAATCTGAGCCTCGATCGAGCTGCGTGCCAATAGAACGTCGAGTATCTTGCCGGGTGGCTAAAAACGAAACCGATGAGCAAGGCGATTAAACACATAACTTGAACGTGGCGAGACGGACCTGAAAGCAGGTGCAGTGGTTCACCAATATCCCACCAGTATTGAATGTTCGTGTGCTGTCGCGTCTGCCAGTGTTGGCGCACAGGCGAACGTCATAGTTCCAGATGACTGGGTTGCAGTCTGTCCCATCATCAGCCGGTGATCACCCATCTCCCGTACTGCTGTAAGATTGCCATATACTCCAAAAGACAATGTTCGATTTAGAGCATCCGGCGATTATACGTTGTTTGACGGATGTCATCTACGCAAGCTTGGTGTGAAGTCTCATGCAGCATTACACGACATCTTGCACCAACTGATAAGTACACTGACACGCGACTTTATGTCAGAAAGCCTATCAATGAGGCGCATACCTGACCAAGGCGTCTCTTCGTGACAAAAATTTGGTTGAAGACATCGGGACCTGATTGTTTAGTCGCAGAAACGACGTGCGCTATCGACGATTTGGAGTTGGGCGAAAAGGCGCCTGGTAGAGATGCCTGCCAGTGGGACCGTTGGGACCATCGCGGCCATGATCTAAGGTGACTGTCGAGTCGCTTTGCATTTTTGAGCTTGAAGCGTCAAGACTTCATAGTAATACGATTCAAACTTCTATCACATGATGACCTGAGATAAAATATTGTCCCACGGGGTTTGGCTGTAGGTTTGAAAATCTGAAGCGCCACAGGTGACAGCAATCATATCATTCAAGAAACAAGTGCCCATTGCAAAAAAATACAATACAATACATTGTCTCGATAGAATCAAACAAAGCACGACTTCGAAGGGAATCCACTAATCAATAATAACAAACGACCGATATTTATGTACACCACACGACATATAGAATTGAGGACGACAACAAAAACAACATATATGACAAAAGGGAGCATGAACATGAAACGCATGGTTTATATGATTACTTTCTCTGTTGGAATGCGGAGACTATATTTTGGTGGGTGAAGTCCATGGTTGATTGTCGCATTGGGGTGTTCTGGCCAGATGGGATGGGGGAGGGGAGCCAACCGGGGGTGATTAGTCCACTACCTCCAGCTCCGAATACGAAGCCGCCGCTTAGGCCTTCCATAGTGTCTGAATAACCTGTTGTGAGATACGTCAGAAAGGCCAGTCGGAAGTTCGTTCCTTGATGTATGCTTACCAGGCACCAACACACTGTCCCAGAATCCATTGCTCAGGATATTCTCCATAGAAAGCATACCCATATGTTCGTCAGAAGATGGCATATCAGCCATAGTGGGAGGGAAAGTCGAAATATCTGCAACAGGACCCATCTCACTCGCGAATGAATAATCGCCCATGCCATTGTTGCCATTCATTCCCATCGCCGGGTTACCGCCAAAGAGCGCGGAATTATTCATATTGTTGGCTATGTCGCCATGGCTCATGTTATCAGACTGGTCCCCAGACGACACCTCTTCAGGTTCTTGTGGTGAATCTGTGCGAGCGGTGATCAGGGCCCGCAGGAATGTGCTGTACAGCGCTGGGGCATGGTGAGAGTTCACGGCGACATCTGCGAGGACGTTCGCAACATCCTTGACGAGGTCGATGATGTTCTGCTCGTTCTCGATGAACCGCTGAAACTCCGGACGGATAAGCTGAAAATTTATGTTAGTATTATGACAAGTGACGGACGATGATACCAAAGTACCTTGAGCAAACTGAGTACTGCGTAAGAGATGTATACGAAATGTGAATCTGGCGAATACTTCAGCATACCCATCGGCGCGAGCTCGTCTCGCGCGACGATAGCCACTGCCGTGGCCGAGGCATAGCACCGCGAGAAGAAGTGGCCAATATCCACTGCCGAACGCTCTATGGCATTCTGCAGCCCAAAAGAGTTCACGACTAACATATAGTAGTGGAAGTAAAACTTCATCGCGGTTTGGAATTGCGACATCATGACTTGATCGGCTAAACAAATGGTAAACATGATATAGATGATTGCCTCAAATAAAGGTATCTTACAAGTTGGCAAAGGTCGGGTAGTCGTCCATTCATGTTGCCATGCAAGTATCTGGGTCTCGATAGTTTTAATGATGATCAAGTAATCGCAGTCGGTCTGTAAACCGGACGGGGTATTAGTGCCAGAATACAGGAAGTCTAGGCTCCTGGATACAATCCGCTGTAATTCCTGGTGGATGACATCAAACTTATGCATTAAAACCACGGTAAATGAATACGCACGACGTATGCTGCTAAACCAGTGTCACCTGGTTGTCCAACGGGGGACTTCAACCATTGCAGTGCATTGCGGATTACAAAGCTTGGTAGATACAATGGTTAGAGATGAAAAACAGAAATGGTGCCAACTTACTCCTCTTTGATAGAATGAGGCTTTCCCATTTGAGAACTCACGCTTCTGTCGAGGGCAAAGCACAAGAGCCATGTTCGCTCACGATTGTGGACCTCTTTGTCCCGAGCCCGACCTTCAGGTGTATCTTGACTGGTCATGGTTGTCTTCCGATGCAGGTTCAGGTCAGTCGCCATCCTGAATGTCAGACGTCACTGAGTGCAAACTGTCGACGGAACGAAAAAATACAAACCTAATGGCCATTCCAAGTAACAACCACGTCTTGTCGTACTCATAGCGCTCTACGGCACCGCATCCCCAATGAGCGAGGAGGAGATATGCCTGCACGATTTCAAGGGATTTATAACCTTTGGCAGGTACGCTAAACGCGAGCTTCTGTGCAAGCTCTGCAAGTTGCTGGTGAAGTTCCGGTCGCTGGGTGTAAAATTTGGATGATATCGCACAAACTGCAAAGGATAAGTTGTTGCGCATGTGAGGGATTGTAAACTTACTTGTTGTCAGTAAAAATGGCGAGCGGGAGCAGACAAGCGAGGGTGTATGGAACTCTCTGTCAAAGAGCTCGCAGTGCATCTACAAAGAGTATTTAGATACGGCACCACATGGCGTGATAGCACGTAGTACGGACGTTCAGATGCTCAAAAAAGCTAGCAGCCGATCAGATCGGCATCAAGATGTACGACACAGAATGCTCACATATCAAATAGCGCGACCACTTGCTCGGTGCTAACAAAGCTCAACATCTCGGGCTGAATTTGCCGTTCGATATACAAGCGTCGCAGGGGGAGTATTGTCATCGGGCCTGGAACGTTGCCAATTTGCTAAATAGACAACGTGCGAGAAAACAGCTACGAACCTGGCCTAAAATAATTATCACTAGCCACGCCTAACTTGTGGTCAGGATCAGGGTCCGCTGGGCGCGCTGAGAACGAGGACGAGATGCCCTGAGCACGTCGGTTTGCCAAGCTTGCCTCGGCAAGCAGCCCGAGGGGGTTAAGCGAGTTATCGGGAAGACAATGGAGTTTGGGGGAAGCAGAGGCATTGGCGCTCGATGATGGTGGATAAGCAGACTGAGGAGGAGGCGATGGTGTTTCCAGGAGCGCCTGGGTTTGTGCAGCTTGACTTGTCGGGGAAGGCGATCTTGATACCATGCCAGAGACCATACTCGGGTTACCGATAGACTTTAGAACGGTATCCAGAGTTTTCTCCATCTTCTTTAGTGAGCGAGTGAGGAGCTCATGTTTTCTTGGACTTTATTTTGAGTGTTGGCCATTTGTAGAAGATATATGGATTGAAACATACTTGGTGGACCGTTTGCCTCGATTGGACTCCTCGAATATACACTCGTGGTTCCCGGCAATGCAGCGTTTGCAAGGGGGGCCTTGCTCAGCACCAACGCATTTCATTTTTAGACGCCGACAAACCGTACACGCGCTAAACGGCACTGTTACGGCTCATGCGATCTAAAGGATATGAGTGAGCTCACCGTGAACCCCTGGTGGTCTTCGGCTTCGGCTCGTCCTTATCAGCAGCAGGACTGTGCCCGTCTAAGCTGTCCTCTGAGCGTGCCTTTTTCCTGCTGCTCTCGCCCATCGCACCGACGAGGGAAGAGGAAGGTCTCTTCCCGTTTGAATTGCCAGGTGAGTAAGATAGGTTATCGTTTGGGGGTGTACCCATTGTGTCCGATCCTTGTGATGATGGTGAAGATAAGTTCTGAGGAACTGTAAGATGGTGGTTGATATGCTGCTGAGGCTGTTGATATGGGTAGTAGGGAGGGTAGAGAGATAAAGCTGGGTCGATTTGAGGGGAACGAGCAGGAGGCATGTTGGATTGAGGGATAGCGTGATCCTGGTGGTGCATGGATATGATGTAGTCAAACCTTGCGGAAGGGTCGAGGTAGTACTGCGGATAGCAGGGAACGGGCGACAATGGCATAAGCATGATGTCTTGAAGGGGAGATAACATATGATGGGAGCATACCTTGTAAGACTTTAAAACCAGAAGCTGAAACTGACAATACTGGAGCACCTAGGAGACTAGCCCACGCGTAAAATCGCAGCTATGCGCTCACACTCTCTCAAGCGGAATGGCACGGTTCCACACAAGGAACGAATAGTCAACCAAATGAGGGTACTAGATGAATTTGGAGTTTGTTCAGTATCAAGTCAAAAAAAATTAAAAGCACTGCAACCCACGCAAACAGGACAAGACCGTCAACTTACAAACCTTCAAACTTTTCTGTCAAAAGCAGGATGAAAATCCCCACTGGGGACAATTTGCGAACAACACTGAATCCGATGAGAGATTTCAGCGCTTCTTGGTCTTCACCCCTCTACGACCTCTTCGCTTCAACGCATCTTCGGAGTTTCAATTATCATTCAGGCAGCCGCATGCATCCGCGTGCTCTTTCTTCCTTCTGCTTGGTGCCTGCAGTTATCCCAGGGCCAACAAACGGCCGTCATAAACGCGAACGATCTCAAGGGCTTCGAATAGCTGTGTTTGCACAGTGTTACACCTGCGGTGAATCTCGACGGTCTATAGACGAACTCGGACGTCCCCTCAGACCAAGGTCTGGTCTAGACTTCTCTATCTATGTACAAAGATAGACAGCGCTCGGAAATTAAGTAGCTCAATATCCGTATACCGTGACCCTCCTTCCAGAATACCCTACAGTTGGTGCTCCCCTGACGACAAAGCGTCTTATCGTGCAACCTACACGGGAGTAACATGCCACAGGTTTGTACGTGGTCCCAATTTTTAGTCATAACTTCGGACTATTGGTACATTTTTACCATCAATCGAGCTGTCACTTCTGCCTATATTTCGAGACAGGGTTAAATATATGTATCGTGAGTTGTACGAAGGCATGTGCACCTCTGCCAATTCTCTATGGTTTGGATATCGCTTACAGCACAGCCTACATGACGGAAGACTCGACGATAGCGAGTACAACAAATTAGTTAAGCTTGGACGTGGACAAATGTCAGGCGCCGGTTCTACCTACTCTGCAGACAAGTCAATTGAATGTGCGTCTCCACGTTCTTCGTGTTGCAATAAGCCTAGTCTCGCTATCAATCGTTTTCCTCAGCGGGGTTCCGTCCCCACCTTTACTGGATCAGCCAGGCTTGCCTTGCTCGTCAACTTTACCGTTCTCACCATGAACAATCAAAATCGAGAAGGTCTTTTTTTGTCAGAGGTATGTTTTTCTCTCTCTGGTGATTGGTATTCCACACCCCGATTCCGGAATCCCTGTTTTGGATAGGTCTACATGTACTGACCGCGTGTCAATGATGACCCGCAAAGGAAGCCCAATGATTGGCTCCTATCACTTGTTGGTGCTCCGTTGACTGAATGCTTTGTTCCGCTCCGAGTCCAATCGACGTCGGTGCACGTAATCCCTCGATATAACTTTCTTTAGAATTGCATCTCAATCCTCGACAGTTCGCCAGTGTGGACAGGCAACATGACATTTGTATATGGTCTCTCGGTAGTACTACAACAGTCAAACTGCTCTTCGACGACCTGGCGGGAATGTCACTCGATCACATTGTTATACATCAACTATTATTCGTCAATCGATTCTCCCGTATGTTTGCAAGGCACTCACTCACCTAGATCGCAATCCTCTTACGCCATGTGCTCTCCAATTGACATCATGTGCATATTATTCATCCTCCTATTTTCGGGTTGGAAACGGCGTCTACTCTAAGCAAGAGATTCAGCCATCATATCGTGGGCGCCTGTGCTCCCATCGGTCTTGTCTACTTTTCGCGAACATGGCGCCCCTGACATTACTAATGCCCCTAGGTACTGCACTTAATCCAGCTTGGAGATCTCCGAGAGAGTTAACTCTACTCCAGCAGCCGTCATCGGCTCGGGCGGGAGCAAATGATGTTCGTTCGTGAGAAGCACTTTTTGGATGATGTACCATCGTTGCGAGTTTTCTAGACGCCACCGTTTGACCGCATTGAAAAACATTAGATGTGATTGGTGGCAGCTGGATTGGTATGTTCTTGTGTCCCGTATCTAATATCCAGCACGGTCACATCGCAAGATGGTACAGCCAGCTGTGGTGGTCGCCAATTTTCACGTAGTCGTTTAACTCGTGTCTCGTCCCCCGCTTTATTGCAGACTTTCTTCTCGCGGCGCGGGGATGTTGATAAATCCTTCACGGGGTTATCACAATCATGTTCGTAGCCAGCACTCGATACAGAGCGACCGATTAGCGTCAACATCTCTCAGGAAACTTCGCTTAACTCAAGCAGAGTCCACGATGATCCACCCAGAGTTCTCTATCAAAATACTCGTTGCGAAGGACAGCACCACGAAACGAAGAGCTAAAGAAAGAATAGACTTGTCTGCCTTTCGTAGCTTGAGGGTAATTACACCGACTGTTGTGCAGATTAGTACAGATACTGCGCTTGGTCAAAGTTAACTTTATAGTTCCACTGCGGCCGCCTCGTCCTTGGGCGACTTCCCGCAGGCATATAATGCTTCTGGAAGGTCTGCCGCGGTGCCGTTCTTCATTGTGCGTCTTAAAATTTAAATTTGGTGTTCCCCCGCTACAATAAACCTGAATATTATTTGATGGAGTCATCCCCCCTCCCCCTCCTTCCCCCCGGAGCGTCCTGCCATTTTAGGCTACTACGCTACGAAGATGTACGACTTACTTTCACACGGTGAACGAACGAGCTTATCGGACTCATTGTTGGCTCATTGACGTCAACATACTGGCTTACTAGAGTTCCCATAATCGACATAAATACTGTACGTGATAATGAAACACGAGCCAGGTCAGGTGGGGGATAATAAGTTCTGATAACGTGGAAGGGTGTAAGCATGCTGGCTTACCAGAGTTCCCACAATCTACATAAA
>MU179298.1:1831931-1903715 GCA_016767475.1 Suillus weaverae
ATACTGCTTTCAATATCACTGCCTTTTGGCGTAACAGTTAAGGGACGACAGTCTTGACTCAGTTGCAATGACAACACAGAATAAAATAAGGAAACTTGTCTGGCTTGCATAACACCTGAGATACAGCCAATTAAGAGCCCCCGACACATGCTACTCAAATTGGGGAGGGGGGGGACATTCGACATCAATACATTCATAAATGTCTCGGGATATGCATCGCATCTGCCCATATAGCTTTTCTGACCGTGTCTCAGGTGTATAGATAATGGTCCTAAAGCGATTACACAAGCGTCGAGATGACAGCACATGAGTTCGAAGGTTTCTACTATCGGTTCCCACTCATTCGGACGAAAAGCGACAGTACCCCGAAGGCTTCTGGTCCAGCGCTCTACCGTATCGGCCGCCGCTTCTTGGATAAATATTAAATAGAAACATTAGATTAGTGGATGTGACTGCTTCGTCGTGGGCCCTCCAAGTATGTAGGAGTCGAGTCGAACTCCCAGAGGCTTGGAAGTGCTTCTTGGCATCTAATGTCCGGATCCAAGTGAATTGATTATTCTCTGTCTGAAATATTGTTGTAGGCTTTCGCGAACACCCCCTAAATCTGTATGAGTTCCGTGCACTCAGACAGACATAGATAGTGTTCCTTGGCATCTAATGTCCGCGTCCAAGTGAATTGGTTATTCTCTGTCTGAAATATCGTTGTAGACTTTCGCGAACACCTTATGAGTTCCGTGCACTCAGACAGACATAGAAAGTGTTCCTTGGCATCTAAAGTCCACGTCTAACGGGATGCAGTATAGAATACACATGAATGTTCGGGACCGACGTTAGCCAAGCACAACTGACGGCACTAGGCGTCCAAAACCCCCAGAAAAGATAGAGGACCAATTAATGGATATTTGATTTCATGAAAACCACGGAGAATTCCGAGGCCAAAAAATGATCCGCGGTGCATAGATGCTGCCAGAGCGCTGGTGTTGGTCATCCCAGCAGTGGTAGAATCATCACTGCATCGAATAGTCTCCTTTGGATGGGGAAGAAACCTCCAATGCGAGCGCCAGGATGACTGAGACGAGGTGGTATGGTGAGTCTTGATGTTCGCAAGACCCGTTATTGACAAGATATTGATATTTCTGCAAATGAGTTTTTGCAGTCAAGCACGTTCGATAGAGTGTGATCAAAAGAAGCGAACTTGACTGTGCTTGGGATTTTAGAGAGTTGATTGTGGACATATGGTGCGGGGTGATGTAATGTTGACTTCTCATTTGTTCGTAAATTGGCCTGTAAATCGTTGACACGGCCTTGGCAAATTGTGAACTTATAGGGGACGGGACCCGTCATATCATATGTCGCGGTGTAACACGTGGATGTCAACATTGACCAAGATCAGCGAGAGAGCGACGTGGATAACCATGCATACTGAGATTATATTAAATGCAGTGCTTGGTAAATGTGATGCTTGGTGTGGCAGCCATGGTGATCTTCAAGAGGATCGCCACGTTCATTTTATGGAAAATATTTGGAACCAATGAGAACGAATGCGTACACGATGCGAGATGTTGCAATCTCCTGCTCAGCGCCCGAATGTTACGTCACCAATCTGGTGGAGCAGAAGCCAAAGATTGAAGAAAAGAATGCTCATGGAACCACCGTTGGAGGTATGAACATGGGTTGTGACCGAGTCTGCGCTTTAGAGCGTCTTGATCATCCTGAGCTGTATCCATTCGGTAGGGAACAATCATAGCGAAGTAGTAATCAAATTGCAGTGAGGGAAACAGACATGATTCGGTGCCTCTGAATCTCGACTCGGCGGCCTGCGCAAGGTACAAAGTTGACAGATTTTGACTGGCGTGTGCCATGAAATGAAATGGGAAGAGCCAAAGAACTGGAAAGTAACAAGGTAACAGCGTCACTGGGGAATTTGGACGGTTTGGCCTGTCTTGATATAAAAACTGAACATGCTTTCATAGCAGACCAGGCCGCAGGCGACATTGGTTTTAGGTACACGGCAGAAGATGCCGATAGAGTTAAGATGAAGCTCCGCTCGAATATGACCAGGCTCGGTTGTGTGGGGGAGGTGGCTCGGCGACAGCGCGAAACGTTTAAGGATAACAACGTCTATCTTGCTCATTGCCATGACCCACCAGCAGCGCCCGTCGCTGGTCCTTGCACCGTCGGTCAACACTACGACGTACGTTCTACTTGTTATTTCAGCTTATCTGAGCTGTTATTGATGTGTATACTTGCTAACCAGGGTAGTCACGACCACGACGACCACGACCACGTACGCGCCGATACAGCTCCCACCCCTACCACCTCCGGCTGAGCCAAAGGACCCTAGAGAATATCCTTTGCTGTATGCTAATTTTCCTTCATCTATCAAGAGATTCCCCCTTGTATTTCCTAATGGCTCTCGTGCGACATTCCGCGACGGGGCAGACGGCGAGGGAGATCTGGATGAGGAGCCAATTCCGAGTGGCAAGGGCTGGACAATGATAAGACCCGACTCAACCGGCAGTTCAAGCAAGGTCGTAGGGCTGGCGGATGCCGTTGAGCGCTATGGCAGGAAAAGGTCGCACGGCGCTGACAATATGATGGAGGGCGTAGAGCCCACAACCGAGCGTGAAACACATACGCCTCCTCGAAAGAAGGCAAGGGCGACGCATCTTCCACCAATTACTACCTTGAACGCAGCCGCACCTCCATCACCGTTACCATCTCCTCATGGGTCACCACCACCGCAGCCTATATGGCCCTCGGCACCTCCTAGCGGTGCCTCTTCCCCCCAACTTCAAGCACCACTACAACCAGATCTTGCCCTAACGACGCTTCTTACTCTTCCCTCTCTTTTATCACATTTTACAAACCTTCCACAACCGTTACAATCTCACTTCCTCCTTACTCTATTACGGCATTCTCCCCTACCCGTTCTACGGACACTGCATTCTATTCTAACTCCGACTCTAGCGCGTGATTTTTTAACATTACTCCCCCCAGAACTTGCATCTCATGTTCTGAGTTTCCTTCCTTATTCTACTGTAGTTCGTGCCTCCAGAGTATCCAAAGCTTGGCGCGCCATCATCGACTCTGATCCTGTACTTTGGTCGGATCTGCTCAAAAGTACCAAGATCTGGTTCGGAGGCGTTACAGAGCGAGCTTTCGCGCACTCGATCTACGCTAGACGCCGCCTCGATATTCCCCCTACCTCCCAAACTCTTCCCCTCTCTCATCCATATAAGATGCTCTTCAAATCCCGACAACTCACTCGAACTCGATGGGTGGACAACGAGAACCCGAAACATCGATCCTTCCCTGCACATGGCTCCTCTGTCGTCACTTGTCTTCTTCTTTCACACGGACGCATAATATCCGCGTCCGATGATCACTCAATTCACGTGTACTCCCCTTTGACAGGTGAACTCCTGCAAATGCTGGATGGCCATGAAGGTGGCGTGTGGGCGCTTGCCGCCTGCAAAGACACGCTCGTCAGCGGGTCGACTGACCGCACAGTCCGAATTTGGAATCTCGCAACTGGTCGATGTACGCATATATTTGGTGGCCATACGAGCACTGTCCGATGTCTGGCTATTGTTAAGCCAGAGTGGATCGAAATCGAAGGCGAGGGCGGTGTCATAACGAAGGAAAAGTGGCCAAAGCGGTCAGTGATCGTGACCGGCAGTCGTGACCACTCCCTTCGTGTGTGGACGTTGCCTCGTCCCGGTGATCCTGAGTACAGATGCTATGGTGCAGATGACTCTGAGGCTGACCCAGCTGATGTAAGATTCATATAAAGCCATTTCGCATCTTGTTCTCATATCTTTGATTTACAGGAGGATGCAGAAGATAATCCGTATCATAAGATGCATCTAGAGGGTCATGACCATGCAGTTCGTGCTCTCGCCGCCCGTGGCCGCACCCTTGTATCTGGCAGCTATGACTGCACTGTAAGAATATGGGACATCGTTACTGGCGAATGTAAATGGGTTCTTGTAGGCCACACACAGAAAGGTTCATATCACAGTTTACTTCTACACTCTGTCACTAAAACCTCGCTTGTAGTATATAGCGTCGTACTTGATATCCACCGCCAGATCGCCTGTTCGGGGTCCATGGATGGCACTGTTCGTGTGTGGAACTTACGAACAGGACAGTGTCAACATACCTTAACTGGGCACACATCGCTCGTCGGCCTACTTGGCCTCTCCTCTTCCCACCTCGTCTCCGCCGCCGCCGACTCTACTTTGCGCATATGGGATCCTGAATCTGGAGAACTACGCCACACCCTTGCCGCCCATACGGGCGCTATCACGTGCTTCCAACACGACGAGTTCAAGGTGCTCAGCGGGTCAGATGGTACGCTCAAGATGTGGAACGTGCGCGATGGTACCGTCGTCCGTGATCTCTTGACAGGTATACAGGGTGTTTGGCAGGTGGTTTTTGAGGGTCGCTGGTGTGTCGCTGCCAGTAATCGAAATCCTGCCACGGTGCTTGATGTGTGGGACTTCGGCACTGATGAGGATGAATGGATTGGAGAGCCTCCAAGTGGTTTCTATGATGACGACACTGAGGAGGAAGACGACGGGGAAGAGATAGAACAAGCTGATGTAGACGCTATGGACCAAGACCTCGAAGTTGAAGCCTCTGAGGAGTCTACAGAGCCCGAGGAACCTCAGGAGTGTGCGCGTGACAGCAGCCAACCACTAGCTGTCGAAGTCGAGGATGTGCCAATGGAGCGAGTGGAGGGCACCAGGGCATCAAAGTGGGCGCCCTCTTCCAAACCCTCTGGCCACCAACGCAATCGCCCAGTCCTTGGCGAACCTTCTAACAGAGCGATCTCGCACCCAGCGGACGGTATCCCTTCACGCTTACCACCCATCAATGAGACGCCCACGCGTCCCAGAATACGCCAGAAGCAAAGGCGTTAATTGTATGTAATGCATCCTAAACCAAAGTCGCTCATTCTTTTTTTTTATCTGGTTCTTTCCATTATGGCTGGCGGTACATTTTTTATGGCATCTTGACGTCCGTATGGATGGGGACTTCGATCATTGTCATTCGCAGTATTCAAACATTTGTATCAGTCGCAATAGAATTAAAATCCATCCTGTGTTGTATGTATTCGGGCTTGAGGACTTTTGTTCGAACCTCCGCGGAATCAATTTCACCATGCTTAGATCTGAGCGTGGAAAAATGCTTAATGAGGCTGAGCTATGGTGGCAAGCCGTAAATAACCTTTTTCTGCAAACAATGATGGCACAGATTCTGCTTCATCGTATGGCGGCGCCATCAGCGTCGTAGACGATAATTCCTCTGCCTATACCGCAACCACAAACACTGGAACGCCAGTTGACTTAGAAAGCCTCTCCATCGTAGACGATCGCTCCCAATCATCCTCGTACAACAATGGACACGAAGGGCACCACCATCACACATCGAGAACTGGCGTAGATGAAGATTTTTATGCTGTTCTTGATGACCTCAAAGACGAGGGTACTATGGATCTCCCTCCTCATACTTGCAGGTAAGTTTCATATGTATTATTCGTGGGACATGACTCAATCCGTATCGGTTCCGCTCAGCTATTGCGGAATTCACTCACCAGCCTCTGTTGTGAAGTGCCTTGTGTGCTCTAAATGGTTCTGCAACTCGCGCGGCAACACTTCCGCCTCACATATCGTGAATCATCTAGTACGCGCAAAGCATAAGGAGGTTATTTTGCATGCCGAGAGCCCGCTCGGGGAAACTACCCCCGAATGTTATAATTGTGGTAGCAAAAACGTGCTCATGCTAGGATTTATCCCTGCAAAGAGCGATACTGTAGTTATCCTTTTGTGTCGGTAAGTCTGTGCCAGGTTAGCACCGAGACTCGTATTCATGGCATACATGCAGCCAGCCCCTGTGCGACGGTCAGCAAGGACATGTCTTGGAACGCTTCCCTATGGGCATCGTTGATCGATGATAGGTCTTTCCTCTCGTGGCTTGTGAAGCCCCATACAGAAACCGAACAACTTCGATCTCGTCAGATATCATTCAACCAGATCAACCGCTTGGAAGATCTCTGGCGTGAAAACGCCAGCGCCACACTGGAGGACCTCGAGAAGCCTGGTGTCGACGATGAACCGCAGCCCATCCTTCTCCACTACGAGGACGCATATCAGTACCAGAACATTTTCGGACCTCTCGTCAAGATGGGAAGATCTCTGGCGTGAAAACGCCAGCGCCACACTGGAGGACCTCGAGAAGCCTGGTGTCGACGATGAACCGCAGCCTATCCTTCTCCACTACGAATGCCCAAGCGGTTTTCTGCGCCAGGTCTTCCCTCTCTCAACCTCTCTCAAATGTATGCAGTCAAGAGTGTTCTGCAGAAGCCCATTAGTTTGATTCAGGGGTCCCCTGGTACTGGAAAGACCGTAACTTCTGCTTCAACCGTCTATCATCTCGCCAAGATGAATCCAGGTCAAGTTCTCGTCTGCGCGCCGTCGAACGTAGCTGTCGACCAGCTCACTGAAAAGATACACGCCACTGGTTTGAAGGTCGTGCGTCTGACCGCCAAATCTCGCGAAGCCTTGGACTCTAGCGTCACGTTCTTGACGCTACACCAACAAATCGCGAATAACACAACTCACGTGGAGTTGCAGAAGTTGATCATGCTGAAGAACGAACAAGGAGAATTGAGCTCCAACGATGAGAGGAAGTACAAGACGTTAATCAGGCAGTGCGAGAAGGAGATATTGGGTGCTGCGGATGTTATCTGCTGCACGTGCGTAGGTGCTGGTGATCCTCGTCTCAACAAACTCAAGTTCAGGATGGTGTTGATCGACGAGGCTACGCAGGCTGCTGAGCCAGGTGTGGAACTTTTATTCCTTGGTGAATCATTCTCATTCATGGACTGACCCTGAACCAGAATGTATGATCCCTCTGGTGCTTGGATGTAAGCAGGTTGTCCTCGTCGGCGATCATCAACAGCTTGGTCCGGTTATCATGAACAAGAAAGCGGCGCGCGCTGGTCTGACACAATCACTTTTCGAACGTTTGGTTGTACTCGGCAACAGACCCATTCGTCTGCAAGTGCAGTACCGCATGCACCCTTGTTTGTCCGAGTTCCCCTCGAATATGTTCTATGAGGGTACGCTACAGAACGGTGTCACTGCCCCCGAGCGTCTTCGCAAGAATGTTGATTTCCCGTGGCCCGTACCTGACACTCCGATGTTCTTCTACCAGGACCTTGGTCAGGAGGAAATATCCTCCAGTGGAACTGTGTTCCTCAATAGGTACTTTCCATGTCCTCATCTCCAATTTGCACCTACTCATCACTGATCTCAGGACGGAAGCATCCAACGTCGAGAAGATCGTGACTAAGTTCTTCAAGTCGGGCGTCGTGCCTAACCAAATCGGCGTTGTCACTCCCTACGAGGGTCAACGTTCCTATATTGCCAATTATATGCAGTTCAACGAGTCTCTGAAGTAGGAACTATATAAGTATATCGAGGTGGCCAGTGTCGACGCGTTCCAAGGACAAGAAAAGGATTACATCATTTTAAGCTGCGTTAGAAGCAACGAACACCAGGGCATCGGTTTCTTGAATGACCCTCGTCGTTTGAACGTGGCTTTGACTCGTGCAAAGTATGGCGTCGTCATCCTTGGAAATCCACCGAAGGACAACAGCTATCAAACAAGCGAGCAAGAAACTAACAAAGAAGAGAAGCCGATACGAAACATGTAAGTACTAGTGAACCAGAAAAGAGGAAACTAAGTCAAAAGTCAGCAGAACTCATGATATACACATGTTCGGCGATGGTATGTGGTTAAGCAGGAAGTACATAAGCCGCGATGCCTTCCATGGTATAACCAAGCTTAGCAGCAGCGTTGATCGCCTCCGATACGGATGTGGTGTAAAAGTGGTCGGTGCCAGCGGAGCTGTAGAGACGGTAGAAGGCAATGCTTCCGCATATTTTGGTTTCATACACATATGCGGCAATCCCCTCATAAACGTAACCGTAGTTAGCTGCATTCTGCACCTCACGATATGAAGTGGTGTAGAAATGATCAATGACTTCGGGATTGTGCATGCGATAGAGCGGGATAGTGGAGGGTCCTTGGTCGGGCCAGACATTCGCGGCAACACCCTCGCTGCTGTATCCAAGATTGGCGACGGCGTTGATCATCTCTGAGATACCAGTGGTATAAAAGTGATCCACATATTTTGGCTGGTGAGCTCTCAGAAAACTGACTGCAAGACCTGGGTCGTAGCATGCTGCCGGAGGGCAATCTCTGACCTGTTGCGAATTAAAACGTTGAACATTCGCAGGGCGAGCTGCTGAGGGAGAGGCTTTTGTAAAAGCGACAAATAAAGCGAAAGAAAGGATTGAGGCTTTCATCGTGGTTAAGCTGAACAGAAACTGGAGACAAATGCACCTGCGAACAAGCATACTCAAACCGAGCGAACGTGTACGTACGCGTGTTGTTGACATGCGTCTCTTATCTTCTCCTGTCGTCATGTTTGCCTACCACTTTTCGCTTAGTAGTGAAAGACTGCACATATAGCCATCAAATCCTTTGTTATTCACTCAAAATGACTAACATGCAGCCTTCCGGACTCCTTACGGGTGTTGGTGGTAAAAGTACATCTACTCTTAACCAATCACACAGAGTAATAGGGGCAGCTGAAGCTAATTGTATTGTGGGAGCAGTTGGTTCATCTAGCAACCATGTAACTCCTGCAACCTGCAAGGATATCCTTGATGAGAATGAGGCATGGGCTAGACATAATGAAGCTCACACTAATTGCAGAGCTACTACAGCTGAAGTTGTCAAAGATGATGGAAGTGCCTCCTGAGGAGCTAACTGGGTTACCTGAACCTCGCCCTGTCAATACAGACACCCCAATGATAAATCTTTTCAGGGGTTATAATGTGCTCACACCAGGGTTGCATTCAGGTTTTGAGAGTTTAGTTGCCAATGTCATGGCCACTGTTCCCTCCACACAACCTCCCACCACATCCAGCACTTCAGTTACTTCAACTGCGCACACATATAGCGATGATGATGTCAAATTTTTCACATCCTTCAACAATACCTTTGAAATCCCAAGGGTAATTATTGACTTAGCAAAATCACACATACATGTTCCTCTTACTCTTCTGACACCATTGGCATTTGAGAAAATTCACACAGACCCCTCATGCATCAAAATGCATAAGGGCATGATACTTGATGACCCAATAAGGTTGGTCTTGGATGTATCTGGTTTCCCAGCAGAAACCATGCTTCAACCAGCAGACTTCCACAAGGCTACAGAAAATTTCATGCAACTTCTAGAGCATATAGCTGGCCCTGCAATAATTGAATGCTTCAAATGACACTGTAAATTCTGCCTCTCATGCAAACCATTCATTGACAACTATGAAGTGATCCTTGCCTTCAACATTGAAACCAGGTGCATGTTCTTCAACATCAAAGGTTTCCTTACAGATGTGGCATATGATCAGTGTTGGAACAACACCATCACTAAGATCTCACAGAAGAAGGCAGATGAAGCCTCTGCCAATGTCATATGTGAAGTGAACAAAGTCACAGCTCTTGTTGCTTGTTTAGAGGGAATGAGCAGCAATTCCAGGTACCAACCTTACCCCACTAGCAAACTCAAGTCCAACAGGACCAGTTCCACCTTGGACAGCAAGCCCTTTTTGAAGGGCAAGAGGGCCTCTACTGATGGACCCCTTTGCCTGCTCTGCAGTCAGAATGGACACAAAGCCAGTGAATGCTCCCAAACCCACACTCTCAAAAGCAAACCAGTCATGTGTCACTGGAAGGACAAGATCCTCCTCAAGTCCAATTCAACCATCATCTGCATCTCCTTCAACATTAGCAAATGTGTTGCCCCAAAATGCAGCACTGAATTCCTGCATGTTTGTTCTGTTTGTGGAAGCAGCACACACCATGCTGCAGCCCATGCATGTTGAGAGGGTTGTTGATTGCATCATCACACCATACAATGCAGACACATATGAGGACTATCTAACTTGTTTCAACTTAACAGAAAAATACCCTGACCTTGTCTTTAATCTTAGAAATGGCTTCCCCATTGGTGATATACCTCCCTTGTCATGCTCTTACACACCTCCCAATCACAAATCTGTAAAAGATGGTGTACGTCTATAGAAAGGACTTGTTGAGTCCCCCAGTCAAGTATAAGAGACTATATTAATATCTACCTATAGAAAGGACTCATTGAGTCCTGTACACTGTTAGTAATGAATGTAGGTATCATGATATATGAAACTCACCCCCAGTCAAGTATAAGAGACTGGGGAAAAGAGTAAAGATGAGCTAGCAAATGTATAGCAAGTGGAGTTACTATATATGGTAAGTATGTCAGGAGTAGGGAGCATTGAGTTGAAGAAATGGAAGAAAAACTATATTACAATGATTGACTGGCAGATTTCCAACACACCCCCTCAGACTGGCAATAGGTCCATGTCTATGATCATCTTCTGGAATGCAAGGTGTGGGAGTGGCTTTATGAGTCCATCTGTGAGCATTTTGATTGATGGAAGGTGGATGATCTCGAGTGTCCCATCTTTGACATGTTTGTGGACAAAGTGACAATGCACATTGATGTGTTTCATATGTGCATGGAAATGAGCTTCCTTTGTGAGGCTGATGCATCCTGTATTGTCAACAAATATCTCTGTTCCGGGATCTTTGTCATACACTCTGATATCTTGCAGCAAGTAACACAACCACATTGCCTGTTTTGATGCATACAAGAGAGCCATATACTCTCCTTTGGTTGATGAGGCTGCAATGGTTGTTTGTTTCTTGCTATTCCATGAGATGATGCAATCTCTGAGGGTGAAGACATATCCCGAAATTGACCATTGGTCGTCAATGTCCCTTGCCCAGTCTGAGTCACTGTATCCAGTGAGGACATCTGTGTTCTCACTATTCTCACCAAGGACTAGGCAGAATTCATGTGTGCCTGCAAGGTACTGCAAAACTCACAATGCTGCTCTCCAATGTGCTTGCCCTGGATTTGCACTGAATTGTCTGAGGTGGCTGCTTGCAAATGCAAGATCTGGACATGAGACCATTGCTATCCAGGTGATTGCCCCAACAAGTTCATGGTATGGTAACTTCTTCATCTCCACAGCTTCTTCGGCAGTTTGGAGGCCATCTGCCTTTGATAGGATAGTGTTCGGATCAATTGGTGTCTGTACAGGGTTGCATCCATCCATCCTGAAGTGTTTGAGGATTGTGTTGACATACTGGGCCTGTGAGATGGCGATGGAGTGGTTTTTTGTGATCATCAGTGAGTGTGAATTCCATGAGCCAGTCTGGGTCTTCTTCCTTCATCTCAAACAGCTTATGTAGCTCAGCGCAGGTCTCTGCAAGTGTCTCGGTACTGCTAGAAACAGTGATGGCATTGTCCATGTGCCATGCAATGATTGACATGCCTGTCTTTGTGTGGCAGGTATAAATGCATGATTGGAGGTACAGTGAATGAAATTGTGGGATATTAATCCTCAGTGCATGTGCTTATTCCACAGGTGTGAGCCTTGTTTAATTTCATAAAGGCTAAGTAGGAGTTTCGCAACTCTGTCCATGCCATCGCTGAAGCCTTCAGGTTGTCGCATATAGATTTCGTGATCAATCTTGCTGTGGAGGAATGCCCTGGTGACATTGTCTTGTCCTCAGTACCAGCCATGTGAAGCTGCAAAGTGTAATATTGCACAAAGCAAGTCAAGTCAGATGGTTGGTGAGAACATATCACTGTAGTCAACACCTGGGATCAGTGAATATCCTTGTGTGACAAGCTGTACCTTGTATTGTATGATTTCACCATCTGGACCAAACTTGAGGGCATATGTCCATCAACATCCTATGACTTTTCGATCTTTTGGCTTCTCGACTAATTCCCATGTACCCCTCCTCTGCAACATCTCAATTTCTTTGTGCATTACCTTCCACTATTGGTCTGCCTCAGTACAAGTAGATGTGGCTCAAAAGTGTTCTGGGATTTGTTGGCCATGGGCTGCAAGATAGGCAAGCTGTGCAACTTTGCCAACAGTGGTATTTTCAACTGGTGATGTGTTGGTGTCATTTTTGCATTGCATTTGGGCCTGAGCTTCTCATCTTGCCTTCTGATCATTCTTTTCCTTCTCAGACTTGGCTTTCTGGATGTCCACTGCTTGTTTCTTCCATGATGGATGTGTGACACATTCTGAACATTGAGGTTGAGTTGGTGGAGTAGCTGATGCAGGTCTGGGAGTTGGCTTGGCAGGACAGATGGTAGTTTCTACTGGTGTGGGGGGTTTTTCAATGAGTATTGGTGCCTTGCTCATGACTGGATTGCAATAATCTATCACCCCCTCAGTCTGAGTGGGGGAGTCAACCACAATGGTTGGTTTCAGCACCCCCTTACTTGGTGTGGTAATATTAGGAGTGGATACAGGTTCATCATCAGGTTGGCTGAAAATTTTCTCATAGACTATGACATTGTGAGATGAGATGAACTTGTGTTTAGAGGGAATCCAGACTTTGTAAGCTTTGGAGCCTCATTTGAAACCACATAGAATACCATCAATAGAATGAGCATTGAGCTTCTTCCAAAATTCAGGAGATACTCAAACATGGTAGCAAGAGCTGGAAATGTAGAGAGTTATGGCCATGGAAAACCTTGTTGGGGGTGATTTTTGAGAGTGCTTTGGTTGGGCTTCAAATATAGCTTGCATACTCATGTGCTTCGGGCCAGAAACATTTTGACATGTTGGCATCTTTGAGCATAGCAAGAGCATGTTTATGTGTGGTTCTGTTAAAGTGCTCTGTAACTCCATTTTGCTGAGGTGTATGAGGGGCTAAGAATTCATGTGTGATGCCCTTCTGCTCAAAATAATCTCCCAGCATTGAATTGATAAATTCACCCCCACAGTCAGAGCATACTATCTTGACATGGTGTTCAGTGTATGTCTTGAGTTGTCTGATGAGTGCCTTGATGAAGGCTGGGGCTTGATCCTTCAACTTCAGGTATTCCTTCCACCCTTTTCAACTATGGTCATTGATGACAGCAAGGGTGTAAAGATAGCCTTGGATGGATTTGTCAAGTGGGCCCTGGAGATCCATATGGATGTGATTGAGGGTCTTTCTTGCTCAAGTTGCAGTAGATGGGAAGGGAGCCTGGGGGTGCTTCCCTTTTGCACATCCATTGCATGGTATGAGGTCACCATCACCTCGGAGGTCCATGCCTGTCACAAGATTGTATTGAACAAGGTAGCAGAGGTTATCGAGGCTGATATGGGCAAAATGAGCATACCATAAGTCAAGGTTGGGTCCTGAGCAGGCGGAAAAAGCAACTTCATGTCTCACAGTGGTTGGTGCAATGACACTTTTGATCTCGTATAGGTTATTGATCAATTTGCCTTCCATCACAATCTCACCATTGGGCTTCTTAATGGTGAGTTGTCCATTCCACTTCATTATCTCCATCCCTTTTTGGTCCATCTGACTCTCTGACATCAAGTTGTCACATGTTGTCTTGCTACTTAAGGGTCTTATATAATGTTGTATATAATGACAACACTATTATACACAGAAGATGTCTTGCCAGTCCTTAAGTACACAGTCTACAGCTTTTCTAGTTTTCATGGTAGATAATGTGGTGAGTTCTTGGGAGGATTTAGTTTGTTGTCCTCTTCTTGTCTTTGGGTAGTCATACCAATGTAATACAATTGGGTTCCTGTCTGTGTTCTAAAAAAAGGTAGGTATGTTTCACCCTAGTAGGTCGTGTTTCAACCTATGAAAGTCTGTTTCAACTTTGTTGTGTTCTCCTGAGGTTCATGTCTCACTTTCCATTGAAAGGGAGAGTCAAAATATGTATATGTAAAGCTAGACTGAGAGCTGTTCAATGGTTGTATAAGATGCAGTTATACAGCAGTTTAGACAAGACAATGATAACAATAGTTGTATAGCGATTGTGGTACACAACTATCTGATAATACAATAGTTATATGGTCAACCTTTAGCAAGGATCTGTTATAACTTTATTGTTTCAATAACGAAAGTCAACCCTTGATGTCAACAAGTCCCTTTAATGAATCAATGTAAGGACAGTGACAAGTATGGCTTTAATGATCAAATAATATAGTGTATACAGTCAATCCCCTGTAAGGCAGTGTATCACTATAAAGGGAAATGCTTAGTAAGCTTACTTCAAGGCACTACTTGGCCTGCACTTTAGATCTTATGTAATCTCACTTGTTTGAGAGAAGGTGTAAAGTGGGAAGTTTTATTTTTGGGTGGCAAAATGGGGCCCTTTTATACCTTTTTGGGATCCCCTTACATAAGCAAGATTGGATCTCTTGCTTTAGATCTACATTTCTATATAAGGTAATCCTAACAAAGTAATTACAAATGGCAGGAACCATTTGAAATTGAGGTGAGTCATATTGTCTTTTATAGCCATGTATGACTAAACAAATACAAACCAGTAAATCCACCAGTCACATGATGTGCTGACAAAAATGGTGGCTGAAAGAAACAAAACAGAAATAAACAGAAGTGTGGCTGAACAAAGCCCAAACACAAATAAACAAACTGAAACATACAGAAGATCACATGATCACTAAAAATACAAGGTAAGATCAATCTGAGAAGTGAGACCCAGTGAAAACTTACAAGTGGCATATCTTGGGATATCTAGAGTTGTAGATAGTTTAGCCAATCTGTAGATCACAATCAACATCAATCTAGCCCCAGCTCATGTTACAAGAATGCCCTAGATGACACTTTTGTTAACATTTCAACAAATCATATGCATTGTACTACAGTATGGACTACAGGTGCGAGAACTAGTACGACAATGCGAGAACGAGGATCATGGTAACAGTGCGGGAATGGCGGTTTGGTGATGTGGGAGCAACATGATAATGCGAACACAATATAACAATAATGAAAGCATAAAAAAATGAGTGGCATTGACAGCAGGAAACATAATGGAATTGAGCACACTAATTTTTGACGGTGCTAAAGACAGCAGTCAAGGAGGGGTTAGCAGTGCTTGACTTGGCCTGGTACAAGAATGCAGCGAGGGTATATCATCTTGACCCTGCTTCCGATATTTGTCAATGGCAGTGTCATCACCATCAATACCAGGTGCAAAAGGATTATGAGGTGAAGAGGGAAAATGAGGTGGAGTTGGAGTATGAGATGTATGAGGTGGAGGTGGTGTATGAGATGTATGAGGTGGAGGTGGTGGTGACACGGAGCTGCTGTGATGCAGATAATCCTAATGTAAATTGAGTGAATTGATCGACTTCAAGTTTTTTTAAAACGTACCAGCTCAATCTCATTGACACATTGAGGGAAATCTTCGTCTTCGATTTCTTCAATACTTGTTCGATATTGTACATTTGTGGAGGGAGACAGTGCATGCTCAGAAGCATGAGTAAGAGCACATAGCTCGTGGATGGTCCTCAGTGCCTGAGTGGTTTCAAGATTGCAATATTGAGTGTGGTGTCGAAATTGGCTTCTAGATACCTTGTGAAGGACCCCCACACAGGCGAAGGCAGTTGCAGTAGTATTGCTTGAGGCTTGACGAGGCCATCTGAATGAGAAAGTGCAATCGTAAATGGACTATGTGCCACTAGGTGCACAATCACAAGTTGCATGGGAATAATGCAAAATATGAGCTAAAACCGACAAGTTGACGACGATGTGGGTGTGATTCGTGCTAAGCTTGTTTGATTGTGCAAAGCATAGGTTATACAATGTAAAGGAAAACCTAAGCAACATTAACTCTAGATTTTTTAGCCATTTTCAAGATCATACAAGATTTGCGTCAAATCCCAGCTTCGTTCCTAGATGTCCCAAGATATGCCACTTGTAGGTTTTGACTGGGAGTGAGAAACTAAATGAATCAAGGAAACTAGAGGCAACTCGGTGACAGCAAAGGACTAGACAATCTCTTATACCTTTCTTTATCACACTCTATATGACAGATATGGTATCAGTTGCATACCATGCATGATAGCGTGTTAGGGCAATATCAGACATTTGTCAATTTGACAATGCAATCAGTGCGGCCCTTCACAGAAACATTAATGAGTACTGATCCGTGTCCAAGGACTTGTAGTACGGGTCCATTTTTCACAATCCCTTGAATATGCTCCTCTGAAGGGGTGAATGTTGTGAAGGCTGCTTGTTTGGTGCATATGTGGGTGGTTGATCCACCATCGAGAATCCAGCTGAAGTATGAGCAAGAGGGAGGACTGGTGATATAGGATGAGTGTTCAGTGTCTGAATGGTCTTCGTCAGTGTCACTGATGTCATCTTCATCTGTGACAGCTTGGTTGGCTTTCTTGCCCAACTTTGACCTATATTTTCCCTTGCAGGATTTGTCATCCTTCCCATCTCCCTTGTTATCTCTCTTCGACTTCTGCTTATTGCAATGAGGGCCTTGGCCTTGCTTTGCACCCCCCTTTGAGTAGCAATCCTTGGTCCAGTGACCAGAGATGTTGCAATTCTCACAAAAGGGTTGACCTGGTATGGGTGTGCAACTGAGTCCACTTTGGCTCTTGTTTCCACATGAGACTTCATATGAGGTGCTGGAGGTGCTGGATTGGCTCACTTATACACTAAACTTGTCTCTCATTTGCTGTTTGACTTTGGTGGAGGTATAGTGGTCAGGGAGAGCTGCAAATACATAATTCCAAGTTGATGGCATGGATATACACAAGAAACATGCAAATGATTCATCCTCAATGTTGCATTTCATCAGAATAAGGTCACGACAGAAACCCTTATCTTCGCTATGTGCTCATTGATATCTTCCCCATCTTGATATCTGGTGGTGACAAGGGAGGTCATAACGAGTGTCCAATCTGTTGCTGTGGTCCCTGAGTATAGCTGTCTTGCATCCATTCAGATTTTGGAGGTGTATTGTAGGTGGGCTAACTGTGACATAACTTCCTCAGTCATGCATGAGGTAAGTACTGAGCAGATGAATAAGTTTGCTTTTGCCCAATGGATTGGATGGTGCCATTCATTCAGTAAGCTGTGTTTGGGTTGCTTGAAGTTTGGATCTACATAAATATGTAGTCCAACGGTTTTGAGTGCATGATAAACAGTACTCATCCAGATTGGGTAATTGGTAGATGTGAGCTTGGGGCATAGTCAGAGAAGATGGGTGTATTTCAATGGGTCAATAGACTTTTTCAGCGTGAAATGGGTGTCATCTTCATCAGACGTATTCTTGTCAATGATATTGGGGCATGGTGTATTAGATCACAAATGTGAGGGTGAGTGAGAGTCAGGAGTAGTTGGGATCCCAAGATTAGTTGGAGATTGTGTTGGTTGATCAAACATAGTGGGACCAAGCATTCCTACATGTCCTCAATGATCTTCAGTCATGGTTTAGAACACATGTTGTATTGATATCAGTATAATGCAGTGGGTATGGTATATTCAAAATCTTGCAATGTGCAGAGTGTTCAATGAGTCTCAATGATGATATCAGAACCTGTGTCAGGCAGGGCTCATAACCTAAAAGATGGTGTACATCTATAGAAAGGACTTGTTGAGTCCTGTACACTGTTAGTAATGAATGTAGGTATCATGATATATGAAACTCACCCCTAGTCAAGTATAAGAGACTGGGGAAAAGGGTAAAGATGAGCTAGCAAACATATAGCAAGCAGAGTTACTGTATATGGTAAGTACATTGGAAGTAGGGAGCATTGAGTCAGAGAAATGGAAGAAAAACTATATTACAATGATTGACTGGCTGATTTCCAACAATCTGCACTTGAACACCCAGAAGTTATTTGAAACTATCTCTCTGAAGAATGTTCTGTTAGACAGATGTCCAGCTCATATATGCAATCACAAGTTGAACACAAATTAGGCAGGCACTTCACTTCTTGCCCCCTAGGCTTAGTAGAAAAAGCAGGGGAGCCAGGGAAGTTTCACATTATCTGAGATCTTTCTTACCACAACAAGGAGGACAACTACTCA
Source organism: Suillus weaverae (assembly GCA_016767475.1). Taxonomy (NCBI): domain Eukaryota; kingdom Fungi; phylum Basidiomycota; class Agaricomycetes; order Boletales; family Suillaceae; genus Suillus; species Suillus weaverae. The sequence goes on from MU179298.1 coordinate 1,849,944, forward strand.
GTAAACTCCTTCCTTGACACAGATGACTTCCCCACAGAATGGGGTGCCACATCTCAAGTAGCAGAAATCGTAAGCTTTGTTCATTTCTTTTTCTAGTGCATATATGCACACTGTTGCACCTTCTGCATCTTTCTTGCATCTTCTGCGCCACCTTGTATCTTCTGCATCCATCGCATCTTTTGTGATGCACCTTCTGTGATCTCTTATGCAATTTTTGTGCATTCATTCCACTCATGTTTGGTGTGTACTTTCACATGTCCCTTTTTGATTTTCTTACCAAACTTCAGGTTTCTTCTGCCCCACTAGGCATACAGGCAGCTTTCTTGATATTGAGGCAGCATACAGAACTATTCCTGTGTGGCCTCCACACAAGAGGTTTTTAGTTGTTGGTTTCAAGGGTCTATTCCGGATTGACCATACTTTCCCTTTAGCCTCACCACAGTGGGTGAGCCCCTTCAGTGACAAACTCCATATTATATGGGTCACTTGACCTACATAATATCCCATATAAGATGGGCCAGTGGACTGTGGGCTGATGTTATGTATCTCTCCAATGGAGATGGGTGGGCTGAGAGGGATATTATTTCTGATGGAGACAGGTGGGCCCATCTGGGTAATGTGTAGAGTAGGATGGACATATATTATAGAAGAGAGATGTATAGCAAATATTATTATATAGATGGGTGGGCCGATGTATGGTATATCATGTAGATGAGTGGGCTGATAGTGTGGTGAAATATCTATTAGATAGACAGGTGGGCTGACATAGGGGATGTTATATAGACAGGTGGGCCCAGATACATATTATATAGACAGAGTCTGGAGTGAAGAAAATAGAAATCTAAGATATACATTCATATGACTTTGGTGATCTCAAATCACCAAGTACCAAGTACCAAACCCTGAAACCCAAACCTTGAAACCTGAGACTCAAAACTCAAAACTCAAAATCCAAAATCTGGTGTACAACATATCCCAGGCTTTGGGTGTTGGGTGTTGGGCTTCAGGCTTTGGGGTTTGGGTGTCAGGTGTCAGGCTTCAGGCTTCAGGCTTTGGGGTTTGGGTGTTGGGTGTTGGGTGTTGGGCTTTAGGCTTTGGGGTTTGGGTGTCAGGTGTCAGGCTTCAGGCTTCAGGCTTTGGGGTTTGGGTGTTGGGTGTTGGGTGTTGGGTGTTGGGTGTTGGGTGTTGGGGTTTGGCCAAGCCTGACCACCAGATCAGAAATGGCTGGGATGGCTCAGGTGATGTCATTACATGATAGTAATGTCAGCAGAATCACCCTTGGTAACAGGTTATTTTGTATTTTCACCAATATTAATCTCCTGACTCCACCAGTATGGAAGAAATACAAAAGTAGCTATTGAGCCTAACCACCGGACAAGAAATTGCTGGGATGGCTCTAGTAATGTCAATACATGATAGTAATGTACAGAGAATTGGTAACAGGTTCTTCTGGATTTTCACCAATATTCATCTCCCATCCCCAGTATGGAAGAAATACAAAGTACCTACTGAGCCTGACCACCAGACCAAAAATGGCTGGGATGGCTTGGGTAATATCAATACATGATAGTAATGTCAGCAGAATCACCCTTGGTAATAGGTTATTTTGTTTTCACCAATATTAATCTCCTGCCCTCTGGTATGAAACAAATCCAAAATTATCTACCAAGTCTGACCACTGGACCGGAAGTGGCTGGGATGGCTCAGGTGATGTCAATACATGATAGTAATATCAGCAGAATCACCCTCAGTAGAAGGGTCTTTTGTATTTTCACCAATATGCATCTCTTGCCTCCCCAGTAAGTAATAAATTCACAATGTTCTACCAAGCCTAACCACCAGACCAGAAATGGTTGACATGACTCAGGTTATGTAAATACATGATAGTAATGCAATGGAATCACCCTTGGTCAAAGGTTCCTTTGTATTTTCACCAATATTCATCTCCTGCCCTCTGGTATGGAACAAATCCAAAGTGTCTACCAAGCCTGACCACTGGACCAGAAATAGTTGAAATGGCTCAGGTGATGTTAATAAATAATAGTAATGTCAGTGGAATTACCAATAACTCTTGGTAACAGGTTCCTTTGTATTTTCACCAATATTGATCTTCTGCCCTTTGGTATGGAACAAATCCAAAATTCTACAAAGCTTGACTACCAGTCTTGAAGTGGCCAATAATGCAGTGAAATATCTCCTTACTTATAGGACAGCTCATGTTGATAATTCTCCCTGAGTGTTGGGCCAACCCACCATGGGCCCACATATGAGATTATACCCTAGTCTAGCAGGTGGGCCAGGGGCTAGATATGTCCCGAGGCTCAAGGGTGGGCCTACAGTATATAAATTATGGAATACAAAAATTGGTATGATGCATAGGCTATTTCTGGTAGGTGTTACTTGATAGTGAGGGGTGGGCCCATATACACTTGCTGACACTTGTGCATATTTCGGGATTACAGCAGGGAGGGGGGGGGCCTAGGGCAATGCTGAACATGATGCAGCAGGGTATAGATTGTCACTGGGGGTGATTGCCTCCATATGCCAAACATAATACCACAGTATATGGATTGTCACTGGTAGTGGGTGACCCATGCATGATTATCCAGTGAGGACTCACATGGTGAGAGAAATGCTGCTTGTCTTGCACAGACATCACTGCAAATATAAAGTTGCCAGCAGTGCTTGCACTGTGACCTTTTCTGCATCGAACACTGGCTCGGCAAACGTATGGCACGTGCATCTACAGGATGATCACATTGGTCCATTTCGCTGGTTTCACTACATATGGGGAGTTATGTAAAGATGATGTGCAGTATGCATGCCTCATTATGTCCATCCTCATGTTAATAATGTTGTTTGTTAGTAAGCAGTTTGCCGGCAGACATATAAGTACAATGCCTAGCACATTGTGCAAAAGCCATGATTCATATTCCTCCTGACTGGGCCTTGACCACAACCCATATTGCTAGTGAATATGTCTCTCACCAGTTCCTTGCCCTAATCGGCAGACGGCCCAATGCTATTCCCCCACTCAAACTAGATTTTGTCATGCTCATGGCATGCTCAAAACTGGCTAGTACCCTCACTGATGCCTATCGGAACCCTAGTATGAGTTTTTCAGCGGCGCCTTATGTGATCTAATCCATCAATATTAGTTACTATCAATTTAGATGTCACCAGGTATGCAGAAGTTCTGCAGATGATGGAAACAGGCATCAACCCTGCTCATGAAGACAGTCTTCTTGCCCGGTATCCACCTGACAGCCAGATCCATCTTGATTGGCCAGCAGTTGTGTGCAACAAGTTTGGTATCATTGTCTTCTGGTATCTTCCTGGCGCAATTGATCTGGCCATACAGGTAAGATGTTCTCAATTGCCACATGATTATATTGACAGCATTAGAATGACATGGCGGCAGCTAGTATTGCCACAGCTCCAGCTTTGCTGGTTTTAGCCACCGCCAGAGCCATGATTAGTCAAGCTGAGTATGTAGCTAAGACTTATATAATCTGTGGCCTGGTCTGGTTAAAATAGCTGTGGTTAAGGCTATTTTAGGGGCTTAGCCAGTTTAAAATAGATTGTTTTAAATAAATCCATAATTTGTAAGCAAAATACATGAAACATCGAGCTCAAGTGCCAAAACAGGATGCTACAGGCCATACACTGACCGACTATCTGATTCACATTAAAATCACACATCACTGAACTGTTATGTGTCCCGCTGGTGCTGAAGTGAGTGACCCTGATAACCTGGTGTTCAATCAATGTGCTAAAACAAAAATTAGTGCATCTCCAACAGCAATCACTCCCGATGGAAGCACGAGCAGAAGAGTGCAAGATTGAAGCAAGCACAGATGGCTTCATGAAGCCGCAGATCAAAGCAGACAGATGGGGAAAGAGGGAATGGCATTGAAAGGCTGTCAAAGTGGTGATGTTGGATGTTGAAGATGCTATGTTGCAAGGTGCCAGAGTAGGTGAGCAGTGAGCATGCAGATATTTGTATGTCCACTCTCAACAATCACATAGTGTTTGGCATGTACACATACCTGTTTTTGTGATATCACACGCCTGATTGCGCATGATCCTGAACACCTGATATTAGAAACCTAGAGGGAAATGAGTCAGGAATGAATTTAGCATAATGTCAAACATAGCGTGACAAGTAGTACATATGTCCATGCTGTTATAAACAAGGCATGAAAGAACATCATCAAAAGAGAATAGCGATGTCAGGAATGTCATCGCATTCATCCGCTGCTATTGCTTTGAGATGATTGTCGTATTCGTGACTGCCATTAGTACTTGCAGCAGAAGATAAAAGCTCATCCTGGCATGTGTTGTCTGACTCCTGTGAACACTCCAACTGTGTGAAATATTCCATGTCCTGCTCCGATGCTGCCCATCCTTTGGTGAAGTCTAGTTGTTCCTTCTTCAACAAAAACTTCAGCATCTGGAGCATCTCCATTAGAGTGGGGCTGAGATGGTTTCATTTCTTCATGCACATCTCATTGCTCGATGAGAAGATGTGTTCACAAGGAATGGCAGATGCCTGAATTGGAAGATAGTCCATCGCAAGTTTATAGATAGTGGGGAAAAGGGATTTCAAGCTCTGGACGGTCAATAGTGAATAAAAGTGGGGACTCAATGGCAAAAAAACCCCACCTTCCAAAATGTGAGTGTCTGTTCCATCAGGGCAGATATGTGAGGTGCTGTAGGCGTTAAATTCTTCCTCCACAGTTTGAACACCAGGGTGATGTGGCAGTAAGTCGAGATGAGGAATACCATAAATTTGTGCACCAAGTGTTGCAGTAGTATGCGGCTGTTGAGCTGGCAATTCTACAAGCAAATCTTGAGTAGAGCCAGCTCTCTTCTCCTGTAGCTGTGGGCCATATTAACTTAAAGACACTCTGTTTGAGTTAAAGGAAATGTACCAGCGACATAATACAGTCACTTGCAGCACAAGCTTGTTCTTCACCCCAGTGGCCATCAATCCACGACAAACAAAGTGTAGGGTCAACAACTATTGAAAAAGAATCATGAGAAATTAGTGTACATCAAGAATCAAGCATTGAACTTACACATTGGCTGTCTTTTCCCACTGCTCCATTAAAGGTTCTCAGGTAGCAACAGCATAACTTAGTACAGGGGTGCTTTCACTGGACATAGATTGTTGGCATGCATGTGGCACCTGATATAAATAGATTTAAACATAATACAAATTTGAAACATAAAGATACTGACTTCAAGGATCACTTCAAGGTCTTGCAAGACCTGCCATTCCATTGAACGCAACCCATAGTCGGATAATTTGGTGTTAGGTGCAATATAGCAACTAATGGCCTGTGTCACTGTGAGTCTGTGATGAATATGAATTGTGAAAAAGTCTTACCGGGCAAAGTATTCGGAGATGATTGAGCATGACATAAGTTGAATCCCATTGTGTAGGCTCATCAGAAAGAAGTTCGACAGCTGGGAGCTTTCCTTCTGGGAACAGATTGCCTTGGTTGCCACTCAGAATAACATTCCGGAATGCCTCACACCATTGACCTGATGCATGGATCATACGCACAAGCTGTTTGCCCCTTTTGACAGGTTGATTTTTTGCAGCTTCCAAATATCCCCTCTTGTGGATGATAGTGCCACAAGCTAGCCACTGGGAAGGCACAGTTGAAAAGTCCACAGAATGGTAGCTGCTGATAATGTGCTGGACACAAATGTTAATGATATGGGATTTTGCATTCAGTAGGATCAAACTGAATACTATGCTCTAAGAGTAAGTGAGAAAGCTCAGCCATAGTAGTCTGATTATTCACTGCATTATCCAAAGTAAAATGGCCAATCTAGACTAAGTCAGAATGTGTTATGTCATGCAGTAATCACTAACCTTGTCAGTCACTTCCACATGATCCAGGAGCCCCAATATGATTGTGGCGAGTGATGTCCCATTGTGACTACCAGGGATGTAGGTAAAAGCCAAAAGAGTGGCCTTCAAAACAAGCTGTGAGGTCCTTTCTTGTTGGGCAATCCAGTGAGCAGTTAGGGCTAGGAATGGATGGCGGTTATCATCTGACCAGAGGTCAGTGGTGAATGATACCTTGCCCTCTGCTTTCCGAAAGAACATGAGATACTTATTAAGAATGACAATTGTACACATATGGCAAGATCTTGCTTCAAAACCTTAAAATATTCACACCAAGTTTCGACTATCAACTCACGTAGCTTTGTTCAATGAGGAATGTCAGACTCCCATAGATCTTTACACAGAAGTAGTAGTAGCCGCCGGAACTCAGGACATTCCATCAAGTTCATTGCCTAAAGACAACAATTAATAACAGTGTAAAGAACGAATATGTACTCACCTGGTCATCAACCACGATGAATTTGATGAGCTGCTGGTGCATCTTGTCGATGGTGAAATCTGGGATATCAGCTGCAGGTGCTGATGCTGTCATTCCAGGTTGTGAACCAAGACCTCTGCTACCAGGGGGAGAACCAAATGATGCAAGAATCAACTCTGGGTTCTGCTCAAGCTCTTTGGATATCTGAGCAAGAGTCCAACCACAGTCCACAAGGTCCTGGACTTCCTTTGCCCTCACCTTCAGCTTGTGCTTCTCGAGTTCAGCTATATAAACACGAAGATGAAATTTGAGAACATGGCTACAGAGAATACCTGTAGCAGTCCATGCACCATATTCTGTGATGATATATGTAGGATCTTGTTCCTGTATGTCCCTGACCAAGGATATAAGAAAGAATAAAATAAAATGACTCAGAGATGATATTCACCTACAAGGACAACATTCATGCTGCCCTGATGCAGTTTTTGTGAAGGAATGGTGAGCTTCCAATCCAAGATCTCCACCAAATCTAAAGCTGCACTTGAAGACACATCAAAGAAACAAAAAGCTGATACTGATGGGCTTGGTGATAGTGCAAAGACACCACTAAAAAAGGCAAAAGCTAGCTGACCCACTGGCAGCACTCTTGCTAGCAAGGAGAGGTTGCCCAATACAGTTGTTGTGATGGCACCACCACCAGCCACACCAAGCATCCACACAGAGGAGCAAGGTACCTTGCATAATGGTGTTGAACTTGTGCCAACTGACTTGGAGGCCAAAGAAGAAGGTGTGGAGGGGGAATTAAGTAAGTTTTGAAGCCTAGAAAATGACATAAAATCAATAAAAAAACCCAACAGAATGGCTCATGAAGGATTGGAACTCACCAGTATATGCCTTTTTGATCTGGTTCCCAAGATTATTGAGCATGGTGGGCAACATGCACATGAATTCAAGTGCCTGGCCAAAGGTTGCAAAACTACAGTGAGGTGTTACCTTGATAAAGGTGATGCTCGCTTGACTGGAAATATGCGCAAACATACACACTTGTGTTGGGGAGATGATGTTCTGCAGGTCACAGATCAAGCAAGGGATGCTGATGAGGTCCAGAAAAATATTGTTGGTAGTGTGCTGTGAAGTAGTTCAATTATGGCCTCATTTGAAAGAAAGGGTAAATGAAAAGTCACTTACTCCCACCATCAACACATGCACGCTGAAACAAAGTATGGCACCTTCAATATTATCTTGACCAAGATCTGATATGTTTGACAGAGCTGAGATTGTTCATTGGGTGGCAGAAAGCCTGTGTCCATTCAAAATAGTGCAAGACAGAGGTTTTCAGTCATTAATGAAAACAGGACAACCTGAATATTACTTACCATCCTCATCAACTGTCTCACAGGATGTTCAACTTGTTTTTGTACAGACTCATCAGCACATTGCTAAAATGATGAAGGTAAGCTTCATCATATTTTATAATAATTCAGCGACCAACTACACACTTACCAGGAGTATGAAGGAAAAATCAACTTCACCACTGATGGGTGAACCTCTCCAAACCATAGAGCCTTTGTAGCTGTATTGGCACACCTCAAGCACAATGGAGAACTGCTGTGCTTACCATTAGACATTGTTGAAGTTGTGAAGGTAAATGTCACTTACCATTGTGGCACCAAAATCACAGCTGATATTGTAATACTAGTCTCATACTGGTGTAGAGCTTGCCAGCACATTTCAGAATGTCCTGGAGGAATTCAGAGTAGAACAGACGGTAAGTGAAAAAAAAACCCTGAATTGCAACTTACAAGTGTATAGACTCTTTGTATCACCTGTGACAATGTATCAAACAATGATGCTATGATTGATGAACTTGCTGTAGATCTTCCAGAGTTCAGAGGACAAGCAACACATACTTGGTGCTTCTTGCATACCATCAACCTTGTAGTGAAAGCAGTTATCCACAAGTTTGACATGAAGATGAAAGGTGATTTGAGAGATGAAGGTGCCACACTGACAGCAGAGGAGATTCGGTTGAAGAAACAACTCAAAGAGCTGAGTGAAAACATCGAAGTTGAAGATTACGCAACAATTGCAGATATGAAGCTGATGACAACAACTTGATGGACAATACAGAGGGTCTGGTGGATAGAACCAAACTGATGACCAACAATGAATGTGAAGTGCTGGAAAACACAATAGTTCCAGTTCAATTAGCACTTGTGAAGGTTGGTCTGTTCAAAATCAATGTGAAAAACTTACAGCTGACTCAGATGGGACAAATAGCTTCATAAACTCGGATACAAGACAATTCACTCTACAATGAAACTTCTCCCCACCTGGCATGAGATCTTGCACAACTTAAAGATGAAGCCTAGCATGCTGCTGTGAGATGTGTCAACATGCTAGAATTCCACATTCAATATGCTGCAATATGCACTGCAGCATTGGAAGGCAATTGATATGATGACACAGTGTCACAAGTTGGGATTGAGGTCTTTCGAGATGAGCAACGATGAATGGTGCATTGTTGAGCAATTGTGGGATGTGTTGAGGGTGAGGCTGGCATGTGTAGTTGTTTGACATTGCTGATGTAAAAATAGATCCTCAAGGATGCCACACTGTTCTTTTCACGTGCAATGCCAAACCTTGCAACAGTCATCCTAGCAATGGACCTCATTGACAAGACACTTGCTACATACACACTTGAAAACAAATTACTTTCTTCAATTTGTGCTGCTGCAGGACTGGCCAAAGAAACCCTCAATTGCTACTACCAGCTTACAGACAGTTCAGATGTTTATTGCATCATGATGAGTAAGTCTGGTCCCATTGTCTTTAAGTCTGTACTTACTAACTAAATCATATTGTAGTTCTCCATCCACAACACAAGCTGGCTTACTTCCAATCTGCAAATTGACAGGAGAATTGGATTGAAACTGTGCTGTCACTGGTATGTGACAAGTTCAGTCACTCATACTTGACAAGCAATAACACTGGGGGGGAGACTGATGATACAATAAACATTTTAGAGAATCTGTCATCCTCAACAGTAAGTCAATTTTTATTCTAGTTCTCTTACTGACCCTCTCTTGTAGAATATGTTTGATAACATGCCCACACTCGTGCCACCAGCAATTGCTGATCTATGGGATGAACTTGAACATTACCTCAGTGCTGATATTGAAGATGTCAAAGACCCATTCACATGGTGGGTTAAACATTGTGTGCTCTACCCTTCTCTTTCCCGAATGGCACTCGACTACCTCACAATCCCAGGTCAGTTTTTTTTTTCATGGTGTTGCTCACAATTGATGGTCTTTTACAGCAACCTCTATTGATGTTGAACAGCTTTTTAGCCATGGTCACCTCCTGCTCTCCCATGTCTGTTTGCAGCTCTCTGTCCAGACGACTTGTGCAATCCTATGTCTCAGCTACTGGAGCACTCTTGGTCTTGTGAAGACAGATGATCTACTGTCTGTCAGCACTCTTGCAGACATTGAAGGTGATGATGTTGCAATGACAGATGGTTGGGATGCTATTGAACTAGACTAGAAGGTTACTACAATTTTTTTCTGTACTAGGTGTTTTAATGCAAAACCCATGGGTATACCCTTACTATGACGTGGTAAGCCCAGGCTTACACCCTCCCATACTATCATTGAGAACATTCATTCTCCCAGGTGTCCAGTGCCTTACAGTCTTCAAGCTCCCTCCATGGCAACCATTCATCGTCTTCCTTGCCAAAGCTGCACTACCGCATGAGATATTGTTTTCCTCACCTGACTCTTCTCTCATCTATGATCCTGTTGATGAAGTTCTCTAACTGGCCATCTTCTGTCACCACAGGACCTGGACATGGATGTTTGCGTGTAGGGAAGAGTTTGGCATCGTTTGGATAGTAAGGATGTAGTTGACTTGAGTAGAATGTTGGAAAAATGTTAGGTGAGTTTGGTAAGTCGAGCGTGTCAGGTAGTACCTGGGGTGTCTATCTCCTCTACCTGCCATCTAACATGTACCCTTCATGCAGGTGCAGGTATATCACCGGGTACAGATATGGGTATGTTCTCAAATACCCGGGGGTTTACCCATGCATTTGCCTAGCCACAGTCCGGTCCTGAACCAAGGTTTGAACCTGAACCTTTCTGAACTGGACTCAAGGTCTGGTCACAGGTCCAGCATAGGCCCTGGACTGAACCTTGAGTCCAGTTCAGGGTTCAGGCTACCCAGAACCAGGTTCAGATGCGTCCGAACCTTTTGTCAGTATGATTTCATTTTCCCTACCTCCCCCTTGCAAACACATGACATCATGCCTTTCTGCAGACAAGAACTGCATACTTGAGTGCAGCAAGGGAACAGTAGAGTCTCTTGTGCTCGAAGGCAGATGTGAGGGTGTGAGAAAGGTTAAGTCCTATGTCATTTATAACAACATATCCTTGACCCTCCAGACACTGTTTGCTACATTCATCCATACTTCATCGACGGCACAAGTATCAGCAAAGCTGTCAAAATTCCAGCTGTCTCCTTTCAACATTATCACCCACAACTACCAACAGTGCCCTTTGCCAAGATGGAATGTCAATGGACAAGACAACTCAGTGCTTAGAAATAAAACAGCCTTGAAAAAGAGTTTCAAGGTTGGCTGCAACACTTCAAACCTCATGTCTCAGTACTCCATGATGCAGCCACTTGTCCTGTATGATATCCTCTCTGAGCTACCAGGCAATAAATTCTTGCCCAACTCTGCAAAGCTGAGGTCAGTAATTCATGTTCTGTATGCCACACTTTAATATACGACCAAAGTCTACTATGCCCCAGGTTTGTTTTAAGCTACAATGATATTCCATTTGTGACCCTCTGGGTTGAATACTCAGGCATCTCCATTGCTATGAAGGCTGTTGGTGCAAAACCTATACTATCCCTGTCCTGAGCAACCCCAACACCAGTGCCCTGATCACTGACTCCCTCAAAATCACTTCCTACCTCAAAAAGACATATCCTGAGAAGCCTATCTTTCCCAACAACTCAGAACCCCTGATATGTGTGTTTGACTCTGACCATGTAAGCCTCATTTGACCTGCTATCAAGTCCATCTACACACACTCCACAGAAATGTTGAGCCCCACCAGTACCAAGTTCTTCATTGGACTTCTCATTGGCATCATGTCTGTTCCACAGCACTTCTGCAACTACTGCTGCCTCAGCTTCGACAAGTTCTGCTGCTACTTCAGCCAATGTCATCCATGTTGACATTGCTGGCATTGCCAGTGCTGCTGTTGCTGCCCTTCTCTTGTCTATCTCCTCCCCCCCATTCTCTTCCTCATCTTCTTCCCTCCTCCTGCTCTTGTCCATTGTCCATATTTGTCTGAGCCATGTCAGCAGTTGCTGACATGCACTAGGCATTTGCACATGGCATTCAAGTTTGTGGTATTGGGAATGGCATGGTGGAGCTTGAATATTGATCACACAGACATGTAGAGAGACCTCTATGACACAATAGATGTCCCTCTATGAGCTTATAGTTTGGTGGTCAAACCTGGTTCAAACATGAACTGGACCTCCTGAACACATTCAGTGATGCTCAGTCCAGGGTTTGGCCAAATGGCTGAACCTGAACCTGTGGTTTGGTTTAATATTCAGAAAATTTGCCCAAAGAACTGGACCAAACCAGACTTTGGCAGCACTACACCATAGTCAATGATGTGCAAATCAGGTGTTGAAATGAGCTGATTTATTTGGTAAATATGAGTCTGTTGTACTAGTGGTTGACTTACCTGCACATTCATTGAATAATTACTTTTCCTGTCAAACCAGGTATTACCATAAAATCCTGGGTGCTGATATAGTGGAACTAAAGTCCCATCCACCATCAACCAGCCATGTTGCCAAGCTGGGCAAGATGCCTCTTCCACCCACTCCTTAGCTTGCTCAATTGCACTTGCATCAGGCCAGTGAACCACAGCCTTTTGGAAGTGATCCCTGTTAGAAGCTAAGACACGAAACACACTCAGTGTTTGAAGACAACGACTAAAGATTATTATACCTAAGACACGAAACACGCTGAAGAACATATTGTAAGAGACGGTGAGATAAAGAGAGACAAAGACCATACCTCAGTGTTTGAAGACAACGACTGAGGTATGAAGGAATGAGGTGTTGCGTATTATATACAGGACGGTGAATGCATGTGATAAGTAGAAAAAGGAAATTGTACAGTACAATGATGAATCGATGACGATGATGACTGAGTTGATGACGACGATGACGTTGCAACACACCCCCACAACATGATAATGTTGAAACTATCTAGAGAGAAGAGAAAGACCGGACTGATGACGAAGGAACAATGGACAAGGTAGGCACTTGGTAAAAATGTCGGCGACATTTTTGTGAGTGGATAACCATTCGGGCTTGAAGGTCCCGGCTTCAATGTGTGCACAGATGAAGTGATAACGTAGATCGATGTGCTTCATGCGGATGTGATTGGCAGCCTCCTCAGACAAGGTGATGGCACCAGCGTTATCAGCAAACAAGCGAAGTGGGAGAGTGAGAGGGATCTTCAAGCATTCGAAGAACGACGTGAGCCACAGACCGTCCTGGATGGCCGTGGTGAGCGCCATGTACTCAGCTTCGGTGGAGGAGAGTGTGTGAGTGAGTTGCTTTTTGGATGAGTGAGAGACAGGACCGCTGTTGAAGAACCAGATGTAGCCTGAGATAGAAATCCGGTCCTCAGGACAGCTGGCCCAGTCCGAGTCGCTAAAACCATGTAGTTCTGGAGTCACATTGACACCCCCATAGTGTGTGCAAAGACCAATGGTACTGGCAAGGAAATGGAGAATGTGTTTGGCTGCAGTATAATGACAAGGTTCAGGAGAGGAGTTGTGTTGGGCTAGTTTCATGATGGCGATGGTGATGTCGGGACGAGTGTACATGGCGAGGTAGAGTAATTCACCAATGATTTTGCAGTATTTGGAGGTGAAGTTCTCGACGTGTGGATGCATGTCAGTGTTGCATCCGAATGGGAAGTGAGGATCCATGGGAAGAGTGATGGAGTTGCAACCAAGCATACCATGCTCTTCAAGGAGATAAGTGATGTAGTCTGTCTGGTGCATCCATAGTCCACATGTAGTCCTGTTCTGTTCGAATTGAATGCCGAGGTGTTTCGACATGGGACCAAGATTAGTAATGCCAAAGCATTGTGCAATCTGACCTTTGATCCAGACAAGGAACGGACGATTGCTGGCAGCAGCGAGTCCATTGTCAACATGCCACACGATGATGCAAATGATCCTCTCCCCCTCCCCATTGACATGGTCATACACAAAGACGGTGTAGTCAGCCTCCACTCGAAGAAAGCCCAGGTGAGTAAGAACTTCTCTCAAAAGCTCGTACCAGTCATAGGCTGCTTGCTTCAGGCCGTAAAGCGAAGACAGCAAGTGACAGACAAGTATCCCCCCACTCGCCGCAAAATGCTCAAACCCAGGTGGTTGGCACATGTAGACATCCTCTGTCAATTTGCCCCACAGGAAGGCGCACTTTGCATCAAAGGCGTCAAGCTCCCAATTGTGGTGAGAGCAGAGATGATGCGAATGGACGCTGCCTTGGCGACAGGTGCAAATGTCTTCCCGAAGTCAATGCCAGGCACCTGCGAAAAACCCTGTGCCACGAGTCTGGCCTTGAAGACTGACCCACCCTTCAGATCCTCACGAAACTCAAGCACCCACCGACAGCCAATGGATTTGTGATCAGGGGGGAGTGGGACAAGCTTGTAGACGTTCATCTCTGACATCAGGTTCATCTCCCATTTCATCACGGCAAGCCAGGAATCCCGATCCGAATGATGCATGGCTTCATCATAGGTGTTGGGAGGGATCTTCATATTGTAGTTGGGGGCCTGCGGATTATGACGAGTATCACTGCAAATGGAGATGCACGCCATCTCTGCAACAATCAGATTAGCGAGGACGTGAGGAAGACCCACTGATTCGTCATCAGCGCATATGGTGTTATCATCAATGACATCTGTAGTTGCGAGAGGATGAGATGGGGCCAGGAGGAGAACAGATTGAGTCACAACAGGGACAGGAGGCACAAGGGAGGGAGCACCATCTGCAGGCGGAACACCCTGAATGCGGGCCAGTCATAGTTCGTGCTGGCAATTAAGACGTGCAGTGTCTTTGGCAAGCCGCTCGTGAAAAAGACGACCTTTCTCAGTGGGATTGTGTGACCGGCCAGAACGACAAACAGGCTCAACAGAGGCAGGGATTGGAGCAGCAGGAGGAACTGATGCAGTGGGAGAAGGAGAGACAGGCGACAGAGCGACGTTGTCATCTTCGTCATCGCTATCCATGACAGGGAAGGGGCGATTCGAGAATGATTCATCAAAGATGATGTTGTGAGAGTTGAAGAATGCGCCAGAGGTGGAATCATGACAATGCCAAGCCTTTACCCCTGGTGGATACCCCATGAATATGGCCTCACGAGAATGCGGCCCCAGCTTCTCCTGTAGTTCAGCTGGAATATGAACAAAGCATCGCACACCAAAAACCCGGAGATGAGAGACATCGGGTTTCTTACCATGCAGCATCTTGTAAGGCATCATTCCTGGCAGAAGGGCACGAGACTCAGTGCGATTGAAGAGATAGGCTGCACAAAGAGCCGCCTCCCCCCACAATGAACAAGGTAGACGTGCATGATCGAGCATGGCATACATCCTGCCCTCAATAGTGCGCAGCACCCATTCGGCCTTACCATTCTGCTGATGCACATAAGGTGCGGACAGTTGTCACACGATTCCCGCAGCCTCAAGCTCTGCTGTAAACGCAGCATTCAAGAACTCACCCCCATTGTCTGACCGAAACACCTTCACCCACGAGCCCGATTGAGTTTCCCAACGAGCACGAACAAGACGCCATGCATCAAGAGCTTGATCCTTGGTGACCAGGAGCTGAAGATTTAGGATGTGTGTATGATCGTCGAGGAAGACGATAAATTAGCGCTTGCTGTGAGGAGTGATGACGGGGATTGGTCCACAGAGGTCAGAATGAACAATGTCAAGGAATTTGGCTGCATGAGGAGATTCAGATGGGGGGTGAGGGCGACAGGGATGTTTCCCCATGATGCAAGACTCGCACTTAGACAAGGTAGAACCCGGGGACACAGATGCACCAGTGGTGAAGAGAGGAAGGCGACAGACAGCTTCACCACCAATGTGCCCGAGACGAGCGTGCCACAAGTCAAGAGTGGGAGTGATGTGCATAAATGCAGAGAGATCAGGCAGAGATGGCAGAAGGCTGGGTGTGACTGAGGACTGAGTCAATGGGGCAGGCAAAAACTCGAGATTGACGTAGCAGAGGTTGTTTGCCATGGGGATCGCCCCGAGTTCAGTCCCTTGATACACGAGCTCACAGTGAGGTGGAGACACGTGAAAAACACAGTCCCAACCCTTGCTGAGCATCCAGCCCACAGAGAGCAAGTTCAACATTGCAGAAGGTGCATGCAGGCAGTTCAAGAGATGAATACAATGGCGCTTGCCACCAATCGACAAGATGGCAACACAATCACCACGACCGGAGGTACACAGGCTGCCGTGATTCACAGTACAAACAGTTACAGCGTCAGCCATTGAGTAGGACCAGAAGTAAGAACGGTCCTGAATGAGAGTTGTCGTGGTTCCTGAATCAAGGATGGTGTTGAAGCCAGCGGTGACGATGCAAGAGAGAGCTGCAGTGTCTGTGGAGTACTCCGTGTCCGGCACCTCAACAATGGAGGTGCAGGAGAGATTGGCGAGGAAGGAGTCAGCAGCATCCATAGTACCTGTGAATGCAGTAATAGCGGTAGAAGGAGGAGCAGTTGGTGCGGGAGCGGAAGGAGGGACGATTGCAGCAGCAGCCGTTTCTTTCTCCTTCTTCTTCCCCTTCATCCAAGGAGCTTGTCCTTCCATACCGCCACCCTTCACATAGCAATGCACATGATCATGGTCACCTTTATTACAGCCAACAGTAGTGCAAAAAATGCCCTCAGGATTGTGACGATGTTTGCGAAGGCCAGTGATGGAGTTGACATTCCCAGTGGCTGTGGAGGATGATGTAGTAGCGGCATTCGCATACTCTGAACCAGGTGCACCACTGGCAAGAACATGCACGTCAAGAATGCGAGCAGCCTCAGCCGAAATGTGGGCAACACATGTGTCGAAGGCGGAAGCTGAGGGAAGCGACAGCAGGGAGCCAACAGTGGCAGAAGGACCGGCAGAGCCAGCAGTGGCAGAAGCAGACACAGAGGATGGGATAGATGCGTAGGCAGGCATGGGGAGAGTCAGCGTGACGAGAGCCTTGAACTGGGGCCATGTCCCAGAGTGAGGCAGACCACATAAGAGACAGAAAACGGCCTCAGCGTCAGTGTAAACCGCCCCCATGCAAAGCAGACATTCACGAAGCACACAGTGCTGGCCTACATAATTAGAGGCATCCGTGGTGTCCTTCATTTGGAGCGCATACAGGCTCTGATGCACAACATGCTGAGATCCCATATCCACCTAGCCAAAGTGTTCTGCAAGAGTCTTCCAGGCGTCACGAGCAGTACCGAGTGATGAGTCGAGATGAGCTGTTGGACAGTGACAGAGAGTCGACGAGTGATGATGGATTTAGCTTTGAGATTGGCGATGAGCCATTCACGAATGGCTTTCGACTCAGCAGTAGTAGGGAGTGATGGATCAGCCATGATAGGTTTGAAAGAGGCGTTACCCAAGACATTATCAGGATCAATGGTGTCTGTAACATGACACCACTGATCCTCAATACCAAGGGCATAGGTAACCTCCCGTTTCCACACAAAGTACGTATCCGGGCCCGTCAACTCCGGGATGTGGTCGAGCTTCCCCATGTCAAAGAAAGACGATGAAAAATGTTCAAGCGAAACGCTGAAACAAGGGCACGTGTCGGTATGTAGCTCGTGAAGATTTCGTTCAGAAATCGTGGCTCATAACCTGTTAGAAGCTAAGACATGAAACATGCTCAGTGTTTGAAGACAATGACTAAAGATTATTATACCTAAGACACGAAACACACTGAAGAACATATTGTAAGAGACGGCGAGATAAAGAGAGACAAAGACCATACCTCAGTGTTTGAAGACAACGACTGAGGTATGAAGGAACAAGGTGTTGCGTATTATTATATACAGGACGGTGAATGCATGTGATAAGTAGAAAAAGGAAATTGTACAGTACAATGATGAATCAATGACGACGATGACTGAGTTGATGATGACGATGACGTTGCAACAATCCCAGCACACTGCAATCATGACATGGTTGGTGTACAACCTCACCATACCATATCCAATACCAGCCCACAGTGCAACCTTTGTTACAGTGGCAGCATTGCCATAATGGCCAAAGCAAAACAGGTCAACTGCAAGTTGTCAATCAATAGGATCCTGTGCATTCTGTGAATTATTCTGAAAAATTGGGTCCTCCTGAATAGCAGCTAGGAGTGCATTGAAAGACTTGGGAGACATTCAGACATATGAGCAGAAGATTTTGAGGTGATTGATTTTCCAATCAGTGAGGAGGAGAGTAAGATCTTGACCATTTTTATTGATATGGACCTGATCTGTCAGATATATTTTGGAGTATAAGTCACTGGCTAGCTGCAGGAATACCTGACCAGGGGCATTTATGATCTCGAGGTTTTCATCAGTGTCAGATGATGAGGAGTGATCAGAATTAGATCCATTGGATGAGTCATAAAGCTCGTTGTTGATCATAGACTGAGTTTGGGTGATAAGACTTAAGACATAAGCATCATATACACTTGTCCTCGTGGTGTGTTGTGAGGCATGGTGAAGTGGTACAGTACATCCAACTCGATGTATCGTGGCCACCTGGATGGATTATATAATGTTTGTTGCCGCGTCGGCAGACTCGGCAACCCGTTCAAAAGGTGCGACAAATTTGCTGACCAGCGCGCGAACAACGGGGTTATCACAGTAGATCACAGTGGACCAACATTTTTCAGTGTTTTTCAGACCTCAAAACTTTTCTGAACAACGGGCGAAAAACGCCTTACCAACGCAACTGTGAATTCCCCTAGTATGGTGCAGATGACTCTGAGGCTGACCCAGCTGATGTAAGATTCATATAAAGCATTTCGCATTTTGTTCTCATATTCTTGATTTTACAGGAGGATGCAGACGGTAATCCGTATCATAAGATGCATCTAAGTAGAGGGTCATGACCATGCAGTTCGTGCTCTCGCCGCCCGTGGCCGCACCCTTGTATCTGGCAGCTATGACTGCACTGTAAGAATATGGGACATCGTTACTGGCGAATGTAAATGGGTTCTTGTAGGCCACACACAGAAAGGTTCATATCACAGTTTACTTCCACACTCTGTCACTAAAACCTCGCTTGTAGTATATAGCGTCGTACTTGATATCCACCGCCAGATCGCCTGTTCGGGGTCCATGGATGGCACTGTTCGTGTGTGGAACTTACGAACAGGACAGTGTCAACATACCTTAACTGGGCACACATCGCTCGTCGGCCTACTTGGCCTCTCCTCTTCCCACCTCGTCTCCGCCGCCGCCGACTCTACTTTGCGCATATGGGATCCTGAATCTGGAGAACTGCGCCACACCCTTGCCGCCCAGACGGGCGCTATCACGTACTTCTAACACGACGAGTTCAAGGTGCTCAGCGGGTCAGATGGTATGCTCAAGATGTGGAACGTGCACGATGGTACCGTCGTCCGTGATCTCTTGACAGGTATCCAGGGTGTTTGGCAGGTGGTTTTTGAGGGTCGCTGGTGTGTCGCTGCCAGTAATCGAAATCCTGCCACGGTGCTTGATGTGTGGGACTTCGGCACTGATGAGGATGAATGGATTGGCGAGCCTCCAAGTGGTTTCTATGATGACGACACTGAGGAGGAAGACGACGGGAAAGAGATAGAACAAGCGGATGTAGATGCTATGGACCAAGACCTCGAAGTTGAAGCTTCTGAGGAGTCTGCAGAGCCCGAGGAACCTCAGGAGTGTGCGTGTGACAGCAGCCAGCCGCTAGCTATGATGTGCCAATGGGGCGAGTGGAGGGCATCAGAGCATCAAAGTGGGCGCCCTCTTCCAAACCCTCTGGCCACCAACGCAATCGCCCAGTCCTTGGCGAACCTTCTAACAGGGCGATCTCGCACCCAGCGGACGGTATCCCTTCAAGCTTACCTCCCATCAATGAGACGCCCACGCGTCCCAGAATACGCCAGAAGCAAAGACATTAATTGTATGTAATGCATCCTAAACCAAAGTCGCTCATTCTTTTTTTTATCTGGTTCTTTCCATTATGGCTGGCGGTACATTTTTGATGGCATCTTGACGTCCGTATGGATGGGGACGTCGATCATTGTCATTCGCAGTATTCAAACATTTGTATCAGTCGCAATAGAATTAAAATTCATCCTGTGTTGTATGTATTCGGGCTCGAGGACTCTTGCTGAATCTTTTGGCCGCGCAATCAATTTCTCCATGCTTACATCAAGCTTACATTCTGTAGATCTGAGCGTGAGAAAATGTTTAATGAGGCTGAGCGAGGTGCTATGGTGGCAAGCCGTAAATAACCTTTTTCTGCAAACCATGATGGACAGCTTCGACAACTTTCAATACACAGATTCTGCTTCATCGTACGGCGGCGCTATCAGCGTCGTAGACGATAATTCCTCTGTCTATACTGCAACTACAAACACTGGAACGCCAATCGACCTAGAAAGCCTCTCCATCGTAGACGATCGCTCCCAAACATCCTCGTACAACAATGGACACGAAGGGCACCACCATCACGCACCGAGAACTGGCGTA
This sequence comes from Suillus weaverae, assembly GCA_016767475.1. Lineage (NCBI taxonomy): Eukaryota > Fungi > Basidiomycota > Agaricomycetes > Boletales > Suillaceae > Suillus > Suillus weaverae. The sequence continues at coordinate 1,870,124 of MU179298.1, forward strand.
GATGAAGATTTTTATGCTGTTCTTGATGACCTCAAAGACGAGGGTACTATGGATCTCCCTCCTCATGCCTGCAGGTAAGTTTCATACGTATTATTCGTGGGACATGACTCAATCTGTATCGGTCCCGCCCAGCTATTGCGGAATTCACTCACCAGCCTCTGTTGTGAAGTGCCTTGTGTGCTCTAAATGGTTCTGCAACTCGCGCGGCAACACTTCCGCCTCACATATCGTGAATCATCTAGTACGCGCAAAGCATAAGGAGGTTATTTTGCATGCCGAGAGCCCGCTCGGGGAAACTACCCCCGAATGTTATAATTGTGGTAGCAAAAACGTGTTCATGCTAGGATTTATCCCTGCAAAGAGCGATACTGTAGTTATCCTTTTGTGTCGGTAAGTCTGTGCCAGGTTAACACCGAGACTCGTATTCATGGCATACATGCAGCCAGCCCCTGTGCGACGGTCAGCAAGGACATGTCTTGGAACGCTTCCCTATGGGCACCGTTGATCGATGACAGGTCTTTCCTCTCGTGGCTTGTGAAGCCCCCTACCGAAACCGAACAACTTCGATCTCGTCAGATATCATTCAACCAGATCAACCGCTTAGAAGATCTCTGGCGTGAAAACGCCAGCGCCACACTGGAGGACCTTGAGAAGCCTGGTGTCGACGATGAACCGCAGCCCATCCTTCTCCACTACGAGGACGCATATCAGTACCAGAACATTTTCGGACCTCTCGTCAAGATCGAGGCTGATTACGATAAGCGCTTGAAGGAGAGTCAGACTCAGACTGATATCACTGTCCGATGGGATGTTGGTCTGAACCAGAAGAGAGTTGCGTGGTTTTGCTTGCCCAAGCTTGAGAGCGGTGAAGTCAGACTTGCGGTGGGTGATGAATTACGGTTGAGGTACCAGGGCGAACTGCACAAAGCTTGGGACGGGGTAGGACACGTCATCAAGATTCCGAACAGTAAGCTTTATGCCACGAAACAAGGTGTTGCGCTCATGCTTATTTTCTAGACATTTCCGACGAAATCGGGCTTGAATTGCGACGGACCGAGGGTGTACCTACCGATTGCACCCACAACTTTGCGGCAGATTTTGTTTGGAAGTCTACCAGCTTTGATAGGATGCAGTTGGCGATGAAGACGTTTGCAGTCGACGAGAAGAGCGTTAATGGTTACATTGTACGTTCATCCCTCTATATCCTATCGAAGTCACTAAGCCCCTCTCCAGTATCACAAGCTTCTCGGACATGATCTTGCTCCTCAGGTTCTCCGCACGCAGATGCCCAAGCGTTTTTCTGCGCCAGGTCTTCCCGAACTCAACCACTCTCAAATGTACGCAGTCAAGAGTGTTCTGCAGAAGCCCATTAGTTTGATTCAGGGGCCCCCTGGTACTGGAAAGACCGTAACTTCTGCTTCAATCGTCTATCATCTCGCCAAGATGAATCCCGGTCAAGTTCTCGTCTGCGCGCCGTCGAACGTAGCTGTCGACCAGCTCACTGAAAAGATACACGCCACTGGTTTGAAGGTCGTGCGTCTGACCGCCAAATCTCGTGAAGCCCTAGACTCTAGCGTCGCGTTCTTGACGCTACACCAACAAGTCGCGAATAACACAACTCACGTGGAGTTGCAGAAGTTGATCATGCTGAAAAACGAACAAGGAGAATTGAGCTCCAACGATGAGAGGAAGTACAAGACGTTGATCAGGCAGTGCGAGAAGGAGATACTGGGTGCTGCGGATGTTATCTGCTGCACGTGCGTAGGTGCTGGTGATCCTCGTCTCAACAAACTCAAGTTCAGGACGGTGTTGATCGACGAGGCTACGCAGGCTGCTGAGCCAGGTGCGGAACTTTTATTCCTTGGTGAATCATTCTCATTCATGGACTGACCCTGAACCAGAATGTATGATCCCTCTGGTGCTTGGATGTAAGCAGGTTGTCCTCGTCGGCGATCATCAACAGCTTGGTCCGGTTATCATGAACAAGAAAGCGGCGCGCGCTGGTCTGACACAATCACTTTTCGAACGTTTGGTTGTACTCGGCAACAGACCCATTCGTCTGCAAGTGCAGTACCGCATGCACCCTTGTTTGTCCGAGTTCCCCTCGAATATGTTCTATGAGGGCACGCTACAGAACGGTGTCACTGCTCCCGAGCGTCTTCGCAAGAATGTTGATTTCCCGTGGCCCGCACCTGACACTCCGATGTTCTTCTACCAGAACCTTGGTCAGGAGGAAATATCCTCCAGTGGAACTTCGTTCCTCAATAGGTACTTTCCATGTCCTCATCTCCTATTTGCACCTACTCATCACTGATCTCAGGACGGAAGCATCCAACGTCGAGAAGATCGTGACCAAGTTCTTCAAGTCAGGCGTCGTGCCTAACCAAATCGGCGTTGTCACTCCCTACGAGGGTCAACGTTCCTATATTGTCAATTATATGCAATTCAACGGGTCTCTCAAGAAGGAGCTATATAAGGATATCGAGGTGGCCAGTGTCGACGCCTTTCAAGGACGAGAAAAGGATTATATCATTTTGAGCTGCGTTAGAAGCAACGAACACCAGGGCATCGGTTTCTTGAATGACCCTCGTCGTTTGAACGTGGCTTTGACTCGTGCAAAGTATGGCGTCGTCATCCTTGGAAATCCAAAGGTTCTCAGCAAGGCAAGTCGCTGTAGTGGTCGATCCTGCAGATCGCTGATCGATTCTTATAGCACCCACTATGGCATTATCTTCTTACGCACTACAAAGAAAACAACACCCTTGTCGAGGGCCCGCTGAACAACTTGCAGGCGAGCATGATCCAATTCAGCAAACCTCGTCGCTCCCTCGTCAAGTCCATGGACCAGTTCCGTCGCCACGAGACAAATGCACGAGACTACATCCCCAACACTGGAAGTGCAGGGAGATCTGGCACACCAAGCCGCTTCGATACTAGTTTCTACCGCACCCATGATGCTCTTGGGTACATCCCGTCTGACGTGCAGTCTCTACGCTCGCAAGCCACGTATTCTTCTGGGCTTCCCATGTTCGCTGCAGCTGGTGGGTTTGGCCCTGGTCTACCACGTGGCTCCGGAGGTGTTGGGAAGCGCAGCGCGTACGGTAGCTACGCCAGTTCCATCATCTCCCAAGATGCTGGACCGCCAAGCACTGCAAGCATCGGCGGCTCTGCCATGGCGTTTTCGCAGTCAGATCGCTTACAGAGGCGTGGCTCCTTCTCCTCTGCTGCCGGTGCTTCTGACATGGCCAGCATGAGCGGGTATGATTACAAGAGCCAGGACGGCACGACGGACCTCGACGACGTGAAGAGCCAGTATGCGGGAACTCAATCGGGCTTGACAGTGTTTTAGATGACGCGAGCTATTATACTGCCGCAGATTCTATGTGCGCACTCTACGACTGCGCGAGCTGGAATATGCTGAACTGGTTCGTGGCTGGTGACGCCACAGCCAGCTAGGCTAGTTCCCTTGCACTTCTTGTTGCATCTTGGCAGCCTGTCGGTATCTTCAGGTTATCCCTTTTCTTCAGAGCGAGCCGGCAGTTGTCATGCGACAGTCCTCGTTGCGTGCGCGAATGCTACAGTACATCCGTATGTCTGCGTAGTGATCTGCGTGCTGCTCTCCGCGTACGCGGTGTTTGACTTTTTAAGTACTTTATGCTTATGCTGGGGATGTTGAAATCAGGATATGCAATGCACTATGTTTCGTGTATGCATCAGTTTATAGATGCCTTGTTAATCCACTAGGTTGGTGATGTAAATGACGGGACAAAGTAAGCTATCAGCACTCTGCTAGCGCAAGTAATCCATGCAATTGAGAAAATCAGTTACGACTGGTGTTTTGAACAAGTGAATGGTGCGTGTGGTAGTAGTCGTCTAGTTACCATCAAATGGTATAAGTATCTTGGAGTAATATCTGCACCAATGAAAAAAGATGGGAAGGGATGGGAAACCTAGCGGGAATCTGAAGCGGATGGACGGGTTTGTCAAGTGCGTGGTAGACACGGAAAGCACCTTGCGAGAACAGTAAAATAGCTGGTGTGTGGAACATGTTCAATGTCCAACGGGGGAGAAGGTCTGTTAGTTGCAGCAGAAGCGCCGGTACGCCCTATCTGCATCGGCCCCGAGGTGGTTCCACTGATCACATTGGATGTCCCTGCTGGTGGCATGCTGCGGCTTGATGCACCAGTGTGTGCTGGCAGGCGAGGACGTGGTGGCAATGCCAATTTATGCCTTTTTCCACTGTTGGCATTAGCAGTGCGCTGCGGGATCATATGGACTTACATCATCGAAGAACCTACTAGTCGGAATGGGAGCGCGTCTTGAGCGAGATTGTGTGCCTGGGATGGTCTCCTGCAGGACGTCGGAAGTTAGTGCTATAGGGGTCGTACAAAACGACGAGTGTAAAAGCGTTCTTTGAGAATTTCCTGCGCGGACGGTATCAGTACTCATGACATATCAGCAAGAAGTCTGGCACAATGAGACATGCTCGCCTGTTGGGACCCCTCTAACTTGCTCAGAGGAACTGTACATATGCGAACAAGGATGTCGTCACAGCCAGTCGCACTGAGCTGGCTGTCCTCGGAGAAAGCCACACCCCCAACGCCATCAGGGTGCCCGAGTGGTTCACCGATGGGTTCGAATGTGGTCAGGTCAAAGAATCGCGTCGTCTTGTCGTATGATGTGGTAGCTAATTTGGTGCCATCGAGAGCAATGGCTAGTGAGTAAAAGCTGTGCGCGTCAAACTGTTTGATGATGAGTGATAGCCATCTGAGATTCGGATGTCATTCAAGTTTCCACCGACGAGACGCAGGAGTGAATATTTGCGACTCTGAATGCCCGCTGAACGTTCGATTTTCAGTAGTTGATCTTCTCCAGCTTCTGTGTTTCAAATAAAGATGCGCTGTCTGGTACAAATACGACGCTCATAACAATATTCCCACGGCAGCCCTTGAACAGGACGGTCACTTTTTTGAGCTCTATCTTATTTGTCGCAGACCAGGATGCTTCTGTTCTCTCCACCGCTCACAATCCAACGCCCATTGATGCAATGAATCAATATTAATGGGCCCATCTTGTTTGACTGTAGTACTATCATAACCTCAGGGAAACCACCTTGCTCCTTCTCAATACTCTCGATGACAAGGCTTATTGATTCCGCTTATAAGATTTCATGCGAAGTTCACTTAGGCCTCATCGACATCTTCGTGGCGAGCAAAACGTCTATTGCGACTGATTTGGTTATCCACCATCCGATCATCGATTCCAAACTTCCTTGTGCCATATCGACCTTTCAGAAGCTTTGATTATCGGCAAATCACTCATATTGTCCAGGGATATTCAGCACAGACTGGCGTCGTCGTTACCTGGCTGCTGGTTCTGTGTCACTGTACATGTGTGGCCCCACGTCCTCCAGTGAATTTTTGTTCCTATGCAATACACTCATTATGTGCATTTGTTTGTTATCAGATCAGTGAGGCCGCATACATATTCTTTCGCAAGGCACCCCTCAGTACATGTGTAAGTCCATATACGCTTATTTAGTTGCGCTGTTTGTTCACCTATGTTAGGAATTGCTGCGGGCGAGGAGTAATTATTCAAAACTCCCTTCAGTTAGTTGCAGTTACAAACACCGATCCAGTTATGTTTCCCAACCTTGTAATTGTTTCATTTAAAAATATCATAATTGGTACGCAGGCTACACACCATTTACAAGATTTTTTAAAGGAAACACTTCAGCATCCGGTCAGGGCACGACATGAATGAAACTCTTCACCGTCTTTCCAGCAACTTGAAAGGACCCGAGCAATCGAGCCCCAACAAATTCAAACTTTCAAAATGGACATGTCGTCTTTGATGACATCTCTTTCAAGTATGTCGGTCGGCGTTGAAGGCAAGAGGCTGACTTTTGGTAGCGAGACCACTTCGAATGATCCCCGTGGTCTTATTACCAACAAGGAATGTTATCACGACAGCTTACAGCATCCGCTTCTGTTCGACGCTTGTCTGCAGTTTTAGTCCTTCTCCACCACCCTTGCCGGCGACATTCACAACGTAGTCCACTGGCACTTCGCTATGCGTCATGCGTTCATATTCCCCATCGATGCACATCTTACGGTGAGCACTGAATGAGTACTATATCCGAGAGTACGGTACCTCCTGGCTGACTCCGCTAGAAAAAACCACCGTTGAACATCCCACCGCCTCGCTCGCTCCGTCTTTGTCGTTTAGCTTCATTGCAACTACAGGTATGTCTATAGTACATATGTGAAGCACATGCCATGACATATCTCAGGTTAATATTTGAGCGGTACCACAATTTGTGCGTCGACACGTCGCTGCATATATATCATTGGAAGGCTGTAGACAAAACAGAAAACTGAGATGACTATGTACGGTTCACGAATCTTCCTCCTCTCCAATCTAATCTAAATATCAGAGAAAGATGAGCCGATGCAAGATACTGAGGGACAACAGCTATCAAACGGGCGAGCAAGAAACTAACAACGAAGAGAAGCCGATACGAAACATGTAAGTACTAGTGAACCCGAAAAGAGAAATCTAAGTCAAAAGTCAGCAGAACACATGATATAAATATGTTCGGCGATGGTTTGTGGTTAAGCAGGAAGTACATAAGCCGCGATGCCCTCCATGGTATAACCAAGCTGAGCAACAGCGTTGTTCGCCTCCGATGCGGATGTGGTGTAAAAGTGGTCGGTGCCAGCGGAGCTGTAGAGACGGTAGAGGGCAATGCTTCCGCATATGTTGGTGTCATACACATATGCGGCAATCTCCTCATAATTGTAACCGTCGTTGGCAGCTGCACTCTGCACCTCAGAATATGAAGTGGTGTAGAAATGGTCAATGACTTGGGGATTGTACATGCGATAGAGCGGGATAGTGGAGGGTCCTTGGTTGGGAAAGACATTCGCGGCAACTCCCTCGCTGCTGTATCCAAGATTGGCGACGGCGTTGTTCATCTCGGAGACATCAGTGGTATAAAAGTGATCCACATATGTTGGCTGGTAAGCTCTCAGAAAATTGACTGCAAGTCCTGGGTCGCAGCACCCTGCCGGAGGGACATCTCTGACCTGTTGCGAATTAGGACGTCGACGTCGAACGGTCATAACTCGAGCATACCTCAACATTCGCAGGTCGAGCTAAGGGAGAGGCTTTTGTAAAAGCGGCAAATAGAGCGAAGGAAAGGATTGAGGCTTTCATTGTGGTTAAGCTGAACAGAAACTGGAGACAAATGCAACGTATTTATACTCAAAAGTGAGACTTGAGGTAACAGTCCACTGACTCGTCTAGTAAGGCTCAGTGAACAGGTGACCGGGTAAATAGAAGCGGCCATATACAACTTGGACAGGGAACGTTAGGCGCTAGCATTGAGCGCTCAGGAGGTCATACTTATAATTGGATGGGAACGTTGACCGCAAGCGCTGAGCGCTGAGATCTGAGATATGTGTAGTGTGTTTAACGCATTGAACGCTCGCCGCTCAATGCCATAGTTATGACTGGATGGAAAATGTTGAGCGCAGCTATAGCTAGTAATAGCGCTAAAATATGTAGTAAAAGTACTAATGCGTGTCTAAATAATGAGAGAAGGCCATATAAGCACAACGATCATCATGATCTGCGTACTCGTCATGTGCGTGGGAGTAATAGGCGCAAAGCGGAAAAACCTGAGTAGACACTACGATCAGAGTCCGGTAGTACAGCTCATCCGATGTACAACCCATCCGTTGCAGCGGAATTGGGTGGGCGGGCGCAACAAGATCGACTCTACAATCAACGCTCAGCATGATGGCGGTTCAGAACGTTCATGCTCCGCCTTCTCTCCAGGTCACGAGTCACCGGCCGCGGCGTTTTCGGCCCTCGTACCTGGGCACAGTGCCATGTGCGCACTCCCCCTTACAAGGTGCTCGATAATTAGGTACATTTCTGGCCCAGCTTAAAGCCCTAGTCAGGCCGAGTCTGGTTGCTTGACCATGGCTTTAATGGCCTAGGTTTCAACTTTTGCGAAGCCTAAACGCTACGCCGCTGGCCCAAGCCAGCGGCTTACAGTGTGTTGCAAATGACTTAAGAGATACACGAGAATTTTTTTGTGAGTGTTTGTAAAACAATTCATAATAGTTCAGCCTGGGCTGATCAACGATTTGAAAGTACACTATTGCCTCCTTCGCCTCCTGCAGGCTATACTAGGAGCGCTGCATCAATCACTGACACTTGTATAGTTCTAAATTACTAATTGGATGGGAACGTTGAGCGCTAGCGCTGACATATCATAGCAGCGCTCGGTCGCACGAGTCCCCGTATGCTCGTACCTTCCTGAGCAGAAAAATTTTAGGCGATCGGAGGGTAGAATGTTTGAGGCCTGGTAACTCGCAGTTGCCGAGGTCATATGTTAGTTTTCTGCATGATCAGAAGAGACGCCCTCACTCGGCAATCACTCGAAGTGGTCCGAGGACTTATTTTCCTGTCCTCTTCCATACGCAAACCGTGTTGTCGTATGATGCACTTGCAAATGTCTCGCGCTGTCTGAAAATGCGACGCTCGGGATAGATATCCCATGGCCCTCGAACGAGACGAGCTCTTTTTTGAGCTCTATCTTGTTTGTCGCAACTTCCCAGACCATCAAAGATGTTTCCGTTCTCGCCTCCACTCACAATCCAACGCCCATCAGGGGGCACTGCAACCCTCAAGACTGCGGTATCATGTCCCAATAAGGGCTCCCCCATTTGTTTTCCCGTGTCCAGATCCCACACCAAAAGCTCTTGTCACGGAGTCAGTGACGACGAAACGAGTCCCAGGGATGAAAGCTATGCCCTCTATCCAGCTTTCATGACCCTTGAGCGTCCTTTTGTCACATTGGTCGACCCGAGATACCTTCTGACATCATTCTTGTACTACTCAGGGAAACCAGCTTTTTCCCCCGCGGGTATCATTTAGTCTCTGAGAGTCTGGTAGCCACCCTCTCAGTATGCTCGATGACAAGGCTTATTGATTCCGCTTATAGGATTTCATCTTATTCCGCATACTACATCCTCAACATGGCCTCGCATAGGATCTTCCGGAAAGCTAAAATCAGTGATATGGGTTCCACATTAATCTCGCACATTACAAACTCAGGATTGTGACGAATATATTATCAGTATATATGCCCTCGAATGGGCTCATGCTCGTGAGTACCAGAGGTACGAACATGGACATCTACGTCTGATTTCAAAAGTAAATCGTAAGTAGTCCCCGTTGGTGTTTGATACCAAGTACGTTAAGCCAATGACTTGTGCTTCGATCGCCTATCATCTCGCCAAGATAATGTCAGTCAAACTCTCGTCTGCGCACCGTTGAATGTGGCTAATGGCCGAGCCATTTTGCTGCCGCACATTCTATGCGCGCACTCTACGAATGTGCGAGCTGGTATGTGTGGGACTGGTTCGTGGCTGGTGACGCCACGACCAGCTAGGCTAGTTCCCTTGCATTTGTCGCATCTTGGCAGCCTGTCGGTGTCTTCAGATTATTCAGAGCTAGCCGGCGGTCGTCATGCGACAGTCCTCGTCGCGTGCGCGAATGTGACGGTACATCCGTATGTCCGAGTCTGCGTAGTGGTCTGCGTGCTGCTCTCCGCGTACGCAGTGTTTGACTTTTGAGTACGTCATTTTTATGTTGAAATCAGGATATGCAATGCACCATGTTTCTTGTATGCAGCGGTCCATAGATGCCTTGTTAATACACTAGGTTGGCTATGCAAGTATGGGATGAAGTAAGGTATCATTGTGTGCTCTGTTAGTGCAAGTAATCCAGAAAATCAGGTACGACTGGCAAACGACTGGTATCTATTCAGCTGAAGGAGAAAACGCTGCGAATGACAGTGGCTGTCTACCGGGAACATCATCGATTTGCACAAGTATCAGCCCGATACACCCAGTGATATCTGCTCCAGCGAAAATGTTCTGAAGGGACGAGAAGCCTAGCGCGAACCTGAAGCGGATCGTGATAGACGCGGGAAGCACCTTGCGAGAACTGTAAAGCAGCTAGTGTGTGGAGCATGTCCAACATCTAGTGGGGAAGAGGATCTGGTGCTTCCGGTCTGCAGAGTTGCTGTGGCTGTCCCACCAACCACATTGGATGTCCCCGCTAGCGGTGGTGCGCTGCTGTTCGAGGCTCCAGCGTGAGAGGTGTGGGCTTGCTTGCGAGGAGGACGTGGTGGTTGCGCCAACTTGTGCCTTTTTCCAGTGTGGGCATTAGCGGTGCGCTGCGGGGAAGTGTCACCATCACGAGATGGAGGTCGAAAGGCCAGGAAAAGCTTACATATTTGCCTCGTGTCGGGAAGACGTCTACAGGGGGAGTCTTGCGTGGGCGAGGAGTATGGCCCTGGGAAGCGGAAGAGCGAGAAAAAAGATGGTTCATCATGTTCTTGATTCCGGACCCTTCAGTATGGCGCGTGGTGGTAGCAGCGCGATTGCTGCGTCCAGGTGGAGAACGTGGATCAAACTGTCAAAGGATGGTAAGATGTGCATCAAATTTGTCGTATCGTATGGACTTACATCATCGAAAAACCTACTAGTCGGGATGGGAGCGCGTCTTGGGTGAGGCTGTGAGCCTGGGATGGTTTTCTGCAGGACTTGAGTTATGGATCGTACAAAAAGACGACAGTGGAAGTATACTTTGAGAATTTTCTGTGCGGACTGTATGATATATCAGTAAGAAGCCTGAAAGATAGCAGACTATGCTCACCTGTTGGGACTCTTTCTCTGACTCGCTCAGAGGAACTGTCCATGTGCGAACGAGGCTGTCATCACAGCCAGTCGCAATGTGCTGGCCATCCTTGGAAAAAGCCACACACCAGACAATATCAGGGTGCTCGAGTGGCTCACCGATGGGCTCGAAGTTGATTAGGTCAAAGAACCGCGTCGTCTTGTCGTGTGACGTGGTAGCAAATTTTGCGCCATTGGGAGCAATGGCTAATGAGTAAAAGGATTCGGTGTGCGCGTCAAACTGTTTGATGATGTCTCCGGTGGTAGCATCTGATATTCGGATGTCTTGGAGGTTTCCACTGACGAGACGGCGAGCATCTGGAGTGAAGGCAACTTTGTATGCCCGCTGGTCAATTTTCAACAACTCTTCTCCGGTTTTTGTATCCCAAACGATGATGTATTTGTGGGTGCCTGCTGCGAGTTTGCTATTGTCCGGGGAGTACGACACTGAGTGTGCCCGGCTGCCCAATTTGAATGGTCCGAGGACTATCTTTCCCGTCTCTCTCTTCCATATGCATACCGTCTCGTCCTCTGATGCACTTGCAAATGTCTCGCTGTCTGATGCAAATACAACATCCCAAACCACATTCGAATGGCCCTTGAATGAGACGGGCACGTTCTTGAACTCCCTCTTGTTTGTGGCAACCTCCCAGACCAGGATGCTTCCGTCCCCTCCTCCTCCACTTACAATCCAACGCCCATTGAGAGATGCCGTGACCACCCAGACTGCGGCATCATGACTCAACAAGGGCTCCCCCACTGGTTTTCCTGTGTCCAGATCCCACACCCGAAGACTCTTGTCGTTGGAGCCAGTGACAAGGAGACGGGTACCGGGGATGAAAGCTATGCTGACCACCCTATTTTTATGACCCTTCAGTATCATTTTGACATGAGGTGGTTCCTTTCGAGTTGGCACTTGGGACGATGCATCGTGAGTGGCGGCCGCCATTGAATCTTTTTCGGTGTCTCGGTCAATAAGAGCGTCGGGGGAGTAGGAGTCAATGACCTGCGCTATGGTGAGTAGTTGTTAGGTTGAATCTCCTACAGGATACGCTAAATCCATATATCGGCCTTGCTGCAGACACGTGGTGTCCCGCAGGTTAGTAACATTTCCAGCGCTTGTTTCAGGACTAGTCCATATTTAATAAACGCTCTGTTAGTACACTAGGTTGACTATGCGACTCGGAGTGACTTTGGAGTGACTTGACAAAAAGACGAAGATTCTATCGAGAAAATTAGTTTGAATGTTGCATATGATGATAGTTGTTGATTAACGGGAGCAACATTGATTTGATAACTATCGTGGTAGTAGTATCTATTCCAACGAAAGGGTTCAGAAGGGAGAAGCCGCTTAGCGGGCGCGTGGGGTAGCAGTATTTGTTTGTCGAGTGCGAGAAAGATACGGGAAGCACTTTATAAGAATCGCAAAGCAGCTAGCATCTGGGACATGTTCGGTGTCTAATGGAGAAGGGGGTCTGAGAGTCGTAGCAGAAGCACTAGTACTTCCGGTTTGCAACGTTGCTGAAGTGGCTCCACCAATCACACCTGCTGGCATGCTGCTGTTTGAGGCACCGACATGGGCTTGCTTGCGAGGAGGACGTTGTAGCTGCATCAACTTATGCCTTTTTCCACTGTGGGCATTAGCGGTGCGCTGCGAGACGATGTCAGAATCATGAGATGTATGTCGAAAGGTCAGGAAAACTTACATATTTACCTCGTGTTGCGAAGACGTCCACGAGGGGAATGCGGCGTGGGCGAGGAGCATGACCCTGGGGAGCGGAAAAGCGAGAAAAGAGACGATTCATCATATTGTTGATTTTGGAGCCTTCAGCGTGGCGCGTGGCAGTAGCAGCGTGGTTGTTGCGTCCAGGTGGGGAATGTGGATCAAACTATCCAAGGATGGTGAGACGTGCACCGAATTTACTGTATCGTATGGACTTACATCATCGAAGAACCTACTAGTCGGTATTGGAGCGCGTCTTGGGTGGAGATGTCCTGCCGAGGGGTGTGCTTGCTGTGATTGTCTGCGAAATGGTAGACGATTTACTAAGGCTATGATGCGAGACTGTCGTGCAGAGTGCCGTAGCACTCCGTATGGGAGGTGGTTGGAGCGGCGGGGCGGATCATTTGTGTTGACCTGGAGATGGGATCAGCCATGCTTCAAGATGAAGTTAAATGAGGACTAGCATCATCAAAGAATCTCGGCGGAAGTTCATCGTCTTGTGATGGTAAGTCTGGATTTGTCTCCTGCTGGAAGCATGATTAGGGATGGTGGAAAAGATGGAATTCGCTTGCCTGTTGATGCTCCTTCTCTGACTCGCTCAGAGGGACTGTCCATGTGCGAACAAGGTTGTCGTCACAGCCAGTGGCGATGAGCTGGTTGTCCTCGGAAAAGGCCAGACCGAAGACGGCATCAGGATGCTCGAGTGGCTCACCGATGGGTTTGAATGTGGCCAGGTCAAAGAATCACGTCGTCTTGTCGTATGATGTGGTGGCAAATTTGGTACCATTGGGAGCAATGGCTAGTGAGTGAAAATTCTCGTCGGTGTGCGCGTCAAACTGTTTGATTATGTCTCCGGTGGTAGCATCTGATATCCGGATGTCTTCTCGATTTCCACTGATAAGACGGAGACCATCTGGAGTGAATGCGACTTGGTATGCCCGTTGTTCTATTTTTAGCAACTCTTCTCCGGTTTTTGTATTCCAAATGATGATGTATTGTTGTGTGCCCGCTGCCAGTTTTTTCCCATCCGGGGAGTACGACACCGAGTTTGCCCCACTGCCCACTTTGAGTGGTCCAAGGACTATTTTTCCCGTCTCCCTCTTCCACACGCATACCGTCTTGTCCCATGATGCACTTGCAAGTGTCTCGCTGTCTGGTGCAAATACGACGCCCTGAATACCACCCTTATGTGCCTCAAACGACATGGGTACTCTCTTAAGATCTCTCTTGTTTGTCGCAACTTCCCAGACCAGGATGCTTCCATTCCCTCCTCCACTCACAATCCAAAGCCCATCGGGGGACGGTGCAACCCTCCAGACTTCAGTATCGTGTCCAAACAAGGGCTCTCCCACTTGTTTCCCCTTGTCCAGATCCCACACCCGAAGACTCTTGTCGGCGGAGCCAGTGACGAGGAGACGGGTACCACGGATAAAAGCTACGTCGTACACCCGTTTTTCGTGACCCTTAAGTGTCGTTTTGACATTAGGTGCCAGTGGTTCCTTTCGTGTGGGCTGGGCGGGAGCTTTGGGGGACGCTTTGTGAGTGCTGACCGCCATTCAATATTCAATCTTGTTTGGTGTCTCGGTCAGCAGGAGCGTTGAGGGAGCAACAACCACTTACATGCGCTATGGCGAGTAGTCGTCAAGTTGCATCTTCTTACTATCGTCGCACTCTCATGTTGGCCTTGCTGTAGACACGTGGCGTCCCGCGTATGGTTTGGCAACGTCTTCAGCGCTACCTTCAGGAGCTTCCTTCAGTAGGCGCCGTGGCCGCGTTTACTCTGTTTCAACCAGTCGTAACTGACACAATTTCCTGGCCACATCCGAGTCAGTCGACCCAAGATCTCTTCTCACACCGTTTTTGTACTGCTGGGTGACCACACGGATGCCACGCATCAATGGGTTCATATTATATGGCTACGGTGCCATCATAACCTCAAGGAGACCGGCTTTTTGTTCGCGTGGGCAATCGGAGAGCTCGAGTTCTGCAATTTCAAGTTCTTCTATGTGCCTCAGGTTGAATAGGCTGTTTCCAATGCCTCCTTGGTTTGCCAAATAACATCGACCGTCTCCTCCGAGATAGCCAGAGGGACACCTCGGCGCTGTCGTGGACTTGCCTATCAAGGTCGCAACAGTTGTTTCGCAGTTCCGTATTGAAGACTCTGTGCTTGTCAGCGGTCCCCGGTTTTCTGCATCATGGTGCTAGATCTGCCTAGATCTGCGCCTCAACACCGCTCAAACGGAGACTATGTACCTATTTTGACATACGTCCACATTGTATGTTCACACTCTGGGTCTGCGCCCATGACAGAAATTTCTGGAAAGGTAGACGCTACCAACAATATTATGTAAATTGGATGATGCTGAGGGAGGTTACATTGAGTATAGTGCGGAACGATAGCCGCATCAGGGCCGTGTCCAAGTACAAGACAGGTTGACCTTGGATGGCAGGGGGAAAAGTCGAAGCGGCAACTGTCACATGGTTGATGCAGATATTCGAGCGACAGTCATCCACGAAAAGCCTTGTCGCAATGATCTGAGCTAAATCAGACGTGAAATTTTGCACCAAAAGTCAAGTACGGACATCATCATTTATCGAGCTCGTCGGGTCATGGCATGTCTGAAGTAGAGTGCGGCACCTAAGCCACTTCCACGATTGTACCGCATCCTAAACACCAGTCTTCGATGTAAACCGTTGCAACTTGTCCTGGTGCAACCGCCTTCTGCGGCTCATTGAAATCGATGCGAATGCAATCGTTGTCGCTGAGCTAATTAACAGACTGTGAACGATAAAATAACAGCTGGACTCACGAGTACACTGAGCAGCCTACGTCAGACATCACATGTCGGAATTTCATACGTGCTTTGAGACCGCCAGGGTGCATGAGCTCTATTGGTGGGCTGTCAGCCCATATCCACGTCCAATCGCGAATGGTCAGTGATTGTGCGTATAACGCTGAATGATCCCTGAAAGTCAACAATCGTAAATAATTCGAAAGAGGATATGATAATACTGACGTTCCTGGTACGACGTATATTATATTCTTTGGGATGTCTTTCTTCACCACAAAGGTCTTCTCTTTGAGACCCTTCACCTTAGCACCCTGACCAATAGTAAAATTCCATGGCCCTGGATGTTCGCCCACTTGGAGTCCTGTTTCTAGATTAATGATCGGCCCAGGTTTAGGTGGTATATATTGGGCTGAGCTAGAAGGTTCAACGGATGATGTCAGGCACGAAATATGGGCTTACATATGAAGTCATGAAATTTGCGTTTCTCCCCCACAAAACATATGCCCATGCTTTCTTGTCTGGCCGCCGTTGGTAAGTTCCACTTCACAGCGAGCTCTCTGACTTCTGTCTTTTTTATGGATCCTAGAGGGAAAAGAGCACGGGAAAGGCTACGTTCAGGGACAGAGGATAGATAATATGTCTGGTCCTTTGTGACGTCGCGAGGACGAAGAAGTCTTGGTCGTAGAACGCCGTTATGGTATTTCCAATCTTTATTTGCGTAGTGGCCTGACGCATACCATAATGAGATGAACTTGGGCTGAAGGGAAAAGGATCAAGTACCAGTTGCAAGCCATGGAGTGTTTGAAAGCCCTGGATCCTCGGTCAGGCGGTCCAGCAATACGCCAAATTTCACTTCTCTGACCTAACATCAAGAATAAAATACTCAGCCATTAATAAAACAACTCACTTATTACACCATACGTCAGGATTGGGCGTGATGCCGCTCTCCCATAACTTTAAGGAGGGCTCGAATACCCGCGTCCAGTATTCACAGGAGAGATCCACCTATAAGCAAGCAAACTTGAGAGCTTGCACAAGTAAGATTATGGAGCATACCATTTTACAAGGTATATCGAGCACCCCGCACACGCGTCTGACATCTTCCCAGTCTTTCTCCCACTCGCATCCATGATCTGAACCAGACTCGTCGCGCGTGTCCCAATTGCGCATGAACACGGCTGATAGGTCGTAATCCTGTTGGTACAACAGATCTGTGTCAGTTGTACCAGTATGGCACATGTTGCTTACTTTGTCCGCCAGTAATTTTGCGGTGACGGAGGAATCCACTCCTCCGGACATTGCGACGACGACTGGGTGTGCAATCAGTGTGGAATTTATTGTCGCGAGCGCAGGAGGATTAGACTTACCCTTGTCGCCTTTTCCCGGGACATGTGTCTTGGAGTCATAATAAGAGCGGAATTGTAACTTTTGCAGTCGTGAAAAGCGACATTGTCGAAACATAAGCTAGCGTCGGGTCTAATTTGGTCAAAGCGTGATAACGGAACAGTGCGTGACAAGTGCGTGACCCGAGGTAGTCATCGACATTTCCTAAGTACCAGCGACTCTGCACATCCACCAGCTATTCTTCAAGATCGGATTGCACGACGAGCAGGCAAGCTCACAGAAAGGAACAGGACGTGCATCATTTCTGGCAACCGAACCCATAGCCTATAAATGGTTCAAGGGTCAAAAACCGAAGGTAAACCCATCACGCACCCACTTTCATCCACCAACTCACAATCTAATTAAGGTCCCTCCCAGGCCGAGATCCTCCTTCGCGTAACCTCAGGAATCGCCGCAGAACTAATCAAAGCCCACGATTCCAACCAGACAGTCTCGCTGAATGAACTCCGGGCAAAGATCTCTAAGAAATATGGCTTCGGGGGCGTGCCGAGGCTGGTGGATATCATCAGCGCCATACCGGACGAATATAAAAAAGCTCTTTTGCCCAAGCTTCGTGCAAGGCCTATAAGAACAGCCAGTGGTGTACGTTGTTCGCTTTTACTTCCTAGAAGACCCGTTGGATCTGACGGTTCCTGATAGATCGCTGTGGTAGCAGTGATGTGCAAACCGCATCGATGTCCCCACATCGCTATGACAGGGAATATTTGCGTGTACGTTCCACTTCGTTGTATTTATTTATGTTCCTCATTCCTGTGACAGATACTGCCCAGGTGGGCCGGATTCTGATTTTGATTACAGCACGCAAAGTTACACTGGGTATGAGCCGACGAGCATGCGTGCCATCCGTGCGCGCTATGACCCGTACGAGCAGACGCGAGGTCGAGTCGAACAGCTAAAAGCTCTTGGTCATAGCGTCGACAAGGTTGAATTCATTATCATGGGCGGTACTTTCATGAGCATGCCAGAAGATTACCGCGCAAAATTCGTCGCACAGCTACATAACGCTTTATCTGGCTTCACAGGCACCGATGTTGATGAAGCGGTACGGTAAATGCTGTCCCATTTTGATTTCAAACAGCAGGATATTTATGCCTCGTATAGATATTCGGAGCAGAGCAAGTCAAAGGCAATCGGGATAACCATAGAGACGCGACCAGACTACTGCTTGAGGCCCCATTTATCACAGATGCTCCGCTACGGCTGCACGCGCCTCGAAATAGGTGTTCAATCAGTATATGAGGACGTTGCCCGAGACACAAATCGTGGACATACCGTGCGTGCGGTCTCCGAGTCCTTCCACATGGCCAAAGATGCAGGGTTCAAAGTCGTCGCTCACATGATGCCTGATCTCCCAAATGTGGGACTGGAACGCGATCTTGAACAGTTCAAGGAGTATTTTGAGAATCCGGCATTTAGGAGTGATGGGCTGAAGATATATCCAACTTTGGTCATTCGAGGGACGGGTTTGTATGAGCTTTGGCGGACGGGAAAGTACAAGAATTACACACCGAATGTCTTAGTGGATGTCGTTGCCCGGATATTGGCGCTCGTACCTCCTTGGACGCGAGTATATCGCGTACAGAGGTTAGTCTCGTGAAGCCAATGTGAAATAACAGGATTCTAACTGTTTATCATAGAGATATTCCGTTGCCGCTGGTCACAAGCGGCTGTGAAAATTCGGGCAATCTACGAGAGTTGGCCCTCAATCGAATGAAAGATTTCGGTGCAGAGTGTAGGGATGTGCGATATCGCGAAGTTGGCGTGCGTGCGGCGTTCTGAAATATGTGGCTCAGATACTGATGTCCATATAGATACACGAAATACACCACAAAGTGCGACCGGAGTCTGTCGAGCTCCTCAGACGAGATTATGCGGCCAACGGCGGGTGGGAGACTTTCCTCTCTTACGAGGACCCAGAGCAAGACATCTTGATTGGGCTTCTTCGTCTACGGAAGTGTTCCGAAGAAGGTACCTTCCGGCCTGAGCTCGTGCGCAAGGAAGGCGCAGAGGGAGGGTCGAGTATTGTCCGTGAGCTCCATGTGTATGGTACTGCGGTTCCAGTACACGGGCGCGACCCAACGAAGTTCCAACATCAAGGGTTTGGGACGCTACTTATGGAAGAAGCAGAACGAATAGCACGGGAGGAACATGGGAGTGTAAAGCTCGCCGTCATATCAGGTACAACTTTTCACTTGCAATGGGGAAGCTTAGCTCAAACCTTCCCAACAGGTGTCGGTACTCGAGATTATTACCGCAAGCTTGGCTACGAGCTCGACGGTCCCTACATGAGCAAATCACTACTATAACGCATACAGTTACACTGTGGTTGTACATTACATCATCGTTGTCATGAGCGTCCTTGGTCGCCAATGATCAATGTATGAAAATTCGGAAATACGAGTTCTTCCTCCACTGTATTCCGTATGACATCCTGAATGAACCTCTCGACCCGCGTCACATTCTTAAGAACATGTTTGTCCGCCTGGCCGATCTCGCTCTCGATCAGTATGGACGGGAGGAGACGCTGGCCGATTGGCAAAGGTTTTCCATCGCGTTTTCCGCTGTCCTCGTCTATTTCAGGAGGGGTGCTGGTTTGACTTCGTGGGCGTTTGCACGCGGGGCCATAGGGATCTAGTTCATCGAGTATGCACAAGTGCACTCGGCCACGCGAGCCCTCGTACGCGACAGCTACCTCTCCCGTGAACACCAACCCTGTCACTGAGAGCTTGATCGGAAGGGACATGAATGACGGAGAAGGGTAATTGATCAATAATGATGTCGTGAGCGTGATCCGGAGATTGGAGTGCCAATTAAGGTAGAGATGGAGCTGAAGATCTGGATTATCAGGCGGAGAGGTTGGAGCTGAGTCTGGATCCGGGCGTGAAGACGGAGGATTTGGCGGAGAAGGAGAAGACTTATCTGGCGTTGTAGACGTGCGCTGCATCGAATCATACACAGAGCCAGGGTCAAACGATGGCATCGACATGCTGCTTGTCGTCGGCCTAAATTCGCCCAAGCTAGGCATGCTCACATGCATAGCGCCTCCGCCCCACACGTCTCTCGGAGAACCGACATGCAAAGCTGGTGTAGACGCAAACAAATCCACGGATGGACTGTGCCCGTAGCGGATATGCGGTGGCAGATGATGATACGCAAGACCTTCCTCTGCGATCCCCCGGCGCGCTCCTTTCCTCGACACCCACTCAAACCCGTCCTCATCATCCCCTACGCCTTCCGTTACTTTCACATTCTCATGATCTGGCTCAGAATTGGAGTCAGAATCAGAGTCTTCGAGGAAATCGCGGTATATATCACGAAGATCCACGAGCTCGACGTCTGGAGGGACAGTACCAAAGTCGAGCGAGGAGATTTCGACAGGACCGATAAAGGATGGTCTTTGAGTCGTTGTTAATTGTCTGTTGAGGATGTCAACGAGGGTGGTCGCTAGTGATGAGTTCAGCTTTTGCCATTCCAGTTCGATGGACATGAATAACAGGCGTCGGCATACTCCGATACTCCTCAATTACAGCAATACCACATGAATAACGGACGGGGAGAGGCAGAAGTCCTTACGACTGTCAGTAAACGCTCTCACTCTCCTCACGATTACGCTAACTCAACCTTAGTTCAGTGATGGCTACCAATACTCCAAAACTAAGCTCGAAGAGAGCTTGCGGCAAGTCATGGCGCTCAAACCCGCCAAGTCCTCCAAGGAGACTGCTGCCGTGAAACGAGAGGACGTCGATCTCATCGTGCGTGTTGCAATCTCTGTCTGGTGTATACTCATCCACCGAACTTTGCAGGTAAATGAACTAGGCATTCCTAGATCGCACGCCGAGAAAGCGCTCTTAGAAAACGGGGGCGAGCTCGAAAAGGCCCTTCGTGCGCTCGTCGTGAGCTGATGGGGATCTCAAACGAAAGCTTGCCGCTCCTTTTCGCTCAGTATCACTACTCTTCATCTCGTCTATGCAATCGATACCTCAGAAAGCAAGAACAACAGATGGAACGACAGATTTTCAGTCTCCTTTACAGCTGACTCGGACAAAACAACCAGATCATGTCAGCAAAAGTCGGTACTCTACGAATCAAAATCAAAGTTCAACATCGGCAGATCTCGAGCCCGTTTGGTTCTTGGTCGCTTCGTTGCCCGCTCGATTTCTTGCTGCCTGTACATCTTGAAACTGATCCAGCGTCAGAGCAATGGGTCCCTGTGCACACTGCAGACGCGCGTATCACCGCATAAAAATGTATGAGTAGCAATGTCCCATACCTCGTTTGTCAACAAGACATTCATCATAGCACCGATCTACCCAGCTAGAAAAAGCACTTTAGTAATGTGCATTCAATATTCAATATTCAACGTTTATTCAACATTCAACTAGAACAAAACATGGAACACAGGCTGCCGCATGTTCTCGCGAAACGTCGCATACAGTTGTTTGAGGTATTTGTGCACCGCAGCGATTGCCGTCAAGTTATCAATTAACTTGGCGACCCGTGCGATGAAAGTCCAACACGATATTGGTAATATGCAAAACATATAGATAACTCAACACGGCCGCGGTACAACTATGATGGACGTGATACAGGACAAACAACCGTATCAGCCTATTAGACTGCTGGGACTCAGAATCAAGATGTTCCGAGAACGGGAGAATAGCGAGATACTGACCTCAAACAGCAGCTACTGGGCAACTCAGTTTGGCATTTCTTCGTCTACCGGGGTGATTGTGTACTCTCCGATGGATTTGTTAAATTCGAGTTTCCAGGTCGTGTTCTATGCAATCGCGTACAAATCTTGTTTTGAATCCAGATCACAGGGGTGTTGATGGCACCGAGCAAAATCTCGTTCCCTTGATAGTCCGAGATGATGTAGGCGCGGAAGATCGGTTTCAATGTAGTCTTGACTTTATTGCTGCCACCTCTCGATTCCTTTGTGTATTGTGAGCTTCCGGTAAGGGGATGACATACCAAACGCCCCTGAAGAAGGGCGCCACAACAAGCGCGAAGATCGAAGGCAAAGCCCTGAACGGACCCGGTCTTGTTCACAACCTGCGAAACCATCGGCTCCCGTCTCGAGCGTCTACGCAAGTCGTTCGTGAGCTGTGGGATAAAGGCGCAACTTGAACGAAGGAAAGACTTGCAGAGAAACGGAGGTCATCCCAGTTAACGTGGTTCCAAAGTTTGCCTGGCTGCTGATAGCTTGTGTTCGTGCTGTAAATCGCAGAGTAGAGGGCACTTGCTTCCAAACTACGGGGTAGAATATTGTCTCATAGTGGCCATCCCTTTCGTAGTCGGAAACGAGCCTAAGCGTCATTCTCTTGCCGAGATCGTCGCTGCAGGAGAAATGAGGACGACCCAATAGCCCAAAGACACTCAGGCACGCACGTCTGAAAGCCTAAATGTCAGGTTTGGGAGACGCACTGGGGTGGCATTGTTGTCAAATTAAGGGCTTCGAGTTCTGCACTTGGGAGCTCAGCAAAGAGGCCCTGGACTGTTTCTGCTTCTTTGGCCTGCAGCATAAAAATAAACATTTTCCTTGGGTCTCCTCTGAGACAGACAGGGGGATACGCTTACTGCCGAACATTGCGGACTTGCCACACAAGAACGTGGCAGTTGTTTGACAGCTCCGTGTTGGAGACTCTGCGCTCGTCAGAGGTCCCAGGATTACTGTACGGGCCCAGACGCCACCGGAAGGGGCCTGATTTCACATTTGAAACCCGACATATGTCACGCTGAACCTTCGTACTTTTGGCGTACAGCCCATAACTGCAATTAGGTTAGATATTGAAAGAGTAGTTCTCTGATGCGCCGATCTCAAGTTGGACGACACCAGGGGAAGTTACGCTGAGTATACTGTGGAGCAACAGCCATCGATCAGACATCATGTATGCATCATGCATCACTGTGCACATGCCGGAGTTTTATACGCACCTTGATACCGCCCCGTTGCATGATATCGGTTGGTGAACTGTTAAGACTCCGCATATCTACGTCCAATCACGAAATACCTACCGCAGATTGGGAGTATGATCATGATTCATGAGATCGCACGCCGAGAAGGTCCGAGAAGACGCTCTCGGAGGAAGCGGGCCCCGAGGACAAACTCGAAAAGGCCCTTCGTGCGTTGAGTCGCCATGATCAAGCTGATAGTTTGACCAACGAAAGCTTACGTTCACCCCCGGCGAAGGAGCGGGAAACAGTCGTTGGCTTCGCCATAGGCAGGCAGGTTCTTGAGCTACCACTCATCACCTATGGAATCGACACTCAGCAAGGCAGAACAGCAGATGGAAAAGATGTAGATTCAGTCCCAATTACAGCTAACAGGACATGTTAGCAAAAGTCAATACTCTACTAAAAAAAGTTCAAAGTTCATCAGCCACCACAAGTCCTCGTGCGTAAAGGGTAGCAAAACTAAGCAAAAAGGTAGAAATGCAATCTGAAATGAACGGTGCTAAGAGCTTCAGAACAGCAAAGACGCACGAAGCACTCTGAAGCGGCGCGACCGGAAAGGACTGCAGAGGAGAATGAGCGAGACGAATCGTAACGTGACTTGGCCGTGAAAAAGAGAGCGAAGATTTGATATGATAACCATGAAATAGATTCGGATTCGCCTGTTTGTGAAATCGTGTTGAAGTGGCGCGATGCAATATCTGTGGTAAAAAGGGCTTGTTTGCAAAGATCTAAGAGACGGGTATATTCAGAAAAATTCATCGTAAGGCGTCGTATAATAGTTGAAAGTTCTGATATGTTCATTTTTATGTTCTGATGTGGTGATCACAGCCGCTCTTCGGGCCTGGGTGTGGGCGTACGTGAGGGAAAGGGAGAGCCGTATGGTGCGTTAAGGTATCGCGAGGTGGGTTCCATGTCAGAGAAGTAGTCGCTCTCGACCATGCTCGAGGGCTTTTCTGCAAGGCCTAGAGCACTGGCGATAGCTCGGGGGCTTCCAAAAGGCGACGACCTCTTCTGTGATGGGAACTGGCCAATTATAGGATCATCAGGGCCTAGAGGGGCATCTGAAAATGGCTTTGAGCCACCACTGATTGCGGACGTTATCTTTGTCTCAGGTGACGCGGGCTGGTTGTACATGGCAGTCGCTGCGAGCACCGTAGAAGCCCCGATGATGAAGGAAGGGGTGATGTGGAAGTCGAAGAGCACGACGGAGGCGAGGAAGGAGAGAATGATGGATAGTGATGTCGCAAATCCCTTCAAGATATTGTCCGAGTACTTGATCACGACAGCGGTCACCAAACCACCAAAGACTTGTATCGACACTGTGGCCCACGCCCATCCACCAAAGTTTCGGAAGAGGTAACTCAAGAAACCCATAGAAGGCGGTTGCGCAGGGCCGTAGAGGATGGGGAGGAAGGCAGGGAGGAGGGAGAAGAGCGAGAGTTGGACATTGCGCACCCACAGGTCTGCCTTGGAGTTCTTGAGCACCATCTCGAAGTAGACACCTGCGAGACCGGATGTAAAGCAGGCAGCAGTGACCGCACCAAAGCCCTTCAGTGGGCTCATAATATGGATGTGCAGAGGCGCCGCATCATGGGCACTCCCCACGCGAATTTCCCGCATCCCGCTATTCGACGCAGTCGTCTGTACCTGGACGATACCAACACCGATCGCCAAGAAAAACAAGGACAGCCATTTCGTCGAAGACAGCGTCTTCCGGAGGAGGACGACGGAGAATGCCGCAGTAGTTAGGATCTTCATTTGATATGCCACCTGAAAGGACGCCACGGGCAGATTACTGATTGCAACGAACTGCAACGAGTTCTGTACGACGTAAAGAACAGCGGGAATGGACAGCTTCCAACAATCGGGGCTAAAAATCTCACTGCATACTTGGCGAAAAGGTGCAGACCATGGAAAGAGTGATTGCACGAAGCCAGTGAATGATTTCCGAGATGACCAATGAGACTCTGATATGTCTTGTGCTCTCCATAGTGCAATGACGAAGGATATTGATCCTTTCAGTATTTCACATAGTAGTACTGCTGCTGCAGGAGAATATGACAGATGCGGAGGTGTCGATACACGAGAGTAGTGCATCACAATGGACAAGGTCGCATTTTGAACGGCAAGAGTGATGAGCCTGATACATGGGAAAGTTAGCCATCTGCAGAGCGGACGCTTGATTGAACTTACGATACGTATTTCAGAGGCATTCCGCAGATTGTCGGATGTTTCGGAGCTGTCTCTGGTAGGGCTGCGTTGAGATGCTGGTTGAGAAGTAACCCAGATGATTTGGGTGAGAGACCGTGAAGTCCTGAGGGAGGAAGCAATGGGGCTAGGCGTGGGCTGGTGTTTGTGGTACCGAAGATGTTTGAAGATGAAGGAACGGAACGGATGGAAGGGTATGCACGATGGTACATTTCATGTGAAGATGAAGGCACTGCGGACCAAGGTTTAGTAAAGAATCAAAAGGGACTACGCATGACTTCACTGACTACTCGTGTGTTGTTCCGTTTTTTCAATGAACGCGATTGGCTGGCTAGTTTCGGATATTGTTCAGTGTGCTTCCTTCCACGTATAATTCAACGGAGGCAGACAAGAAATCTGATAAAAGGCTGTAGCTTGCTGTCGTGAAAGAGATGAGAAAGGATTGCAAAGGCAAATCGTCTAGGAAAAGCACCTTGTCCGATTCGACCGTGGCAGTTAAACAGTAAAAGTCTGTGACTACTGAATTAGAACCAAGTCGCCAAGAGAGCAACAGCGTAGTCTTCAACAAACCCAGTGCTCTTCAGCACTGCAATGTAGGGAAAACTTTGAGGACGATGGAGGCGCACAAAAGAGGTACATCCACATAAAAATCACGACATTCAACATCGGCTAGAAGTCACTTGATCAACAAAATGGTTTTACCATCAACTTCGATTTATGTGAACCCGTTCCTACGCAGCAACATTTTGACATGATAGATAATCACGGATTGACAAAGTGGAATAAAACATGGTAACAGATAAACTATCGAGCTCTCATCATGGCGCTGAGAATACACCATCTCATATCCCAAGCAATCTTGTTTCATCTGTGAAACCATCATCAGCCCATCATCACAGCTCGTGATCGAGTCGCAAGATGGGCACCAATGCGATGCCTCAGCCTCGCCTTTATTTCTCCATCCACACCCATCTGTCTGTGGCTCTTTGACAAAAACCGCATCAGACACCCTCGCACATCAAGGGACCCATTCGAGCGGGTTGTGTTTTTTTACCAGGATGATCTTCTTCGGCATGCATCGGTACCCATCACAGCTCAAGCGATAAGAATATGCACGACTTACAATATTATAATTGAGTGGTATCAAACAATACAAACATCAGAGAGGTGTAGGCATCTCCAGGTGATCCTGCGTCCTCATCCCTCGACCAGTGGGAGGAACATTCAGCAAAGATTGTTTTTGAGACGACAGTTTGATCCTCGACGTTTGTCTGGACTATCCATCCTTGAACTTTGCGTAAAGCAGAGGATAAACAGTAATTTGGACGTCGTGGTTTTGTTGAAAAATTGTGGGCAGACAAAGAAGGTTTTGAACAGCACGGCGAATGCCGAGCGGACATACAAAGCCGCTTGGTTTTCCAAATTCGGCAAGTATTCGGGCATCGTAGAAAATTGGACTTGTTGCTTGACGAGGACGGCCTAGGCATGGCTTCCGCTGTACAATCTCCTTTCGCTACTCTTCTCAAACGGTCAAAATTCTCCTCCTTCGACCCCCGCATTGCCCAAGTCTACACTACACACGGTGGTGATGCTCACCGCGGCAACTGGGGCTTCAAACGTCCGCTCCCGATACGCAGACGTGGAGCCTACATCACAGTGAAGGCTGTCGACTCACTTGAACAGCAGACAGAATGGAACTCTGCGGAGCCTCAGGCAATGTGGATGAAGAACTGGGATGAACTACAATTAAACCCCACGTCGGAAGGATTGCGTCGGTCGTCGAGCGAGGATTCCGGTGATATGGTAGACTCGGAATATGCACCAATGCGGACGGACCCAAAATGTTGGCGCTCGTCTGCTGTCCCCAATATCAATGCCATGTCCAACTTGGAATTCAAGAAATATGTTGCGCATATCCGTCGCAAACGCGAGCACTTCTTTGAATGCCAGAAGATGAAGGCGGAAGCATTAAAGCAGCAGAAGGAGATGGAGGAGGCGTCAAAGGAGATGAAGGCGGACTCGTACAAGGGATTTTCTAAGGAGAAAAAAGCCCTTCCCGAAAAACTTCGAACGGATTATTCCCTTGATGACTTCGCTGTGTGGGAGTCTGAACGGATACGAGAGCGTCCTCGATCACGCTCACTCGAAAGCGTGCCGCATCGCTCTGCAGGTCTCCATTACTCTCATTTCTCAGCACTTCAAACATATCTCTCTACGAAGGAACACAAAGGACGACTGGTTGAAGAGGTAAAGGGCGAGAGAGGAAAAGCGATATATTACGTGGCATCATATGCTGGTATGGGCACCCTCGTGCAGCAGAAGAACAAAGGAGTAGGCAACGTGATGACGTGGGGCGATGCGAGCAAAACTGGAGTGACAAAGCTCAGGCCCGAATCTGTATTGTTGGAGAAGGCGCCAGAGGTGGTGTACAAGAGGCAAGGGTTGAAAGCGGCGAAGCTCTCAATGACAGCGTTTGCAAATGACGCGCAGAGCCACTCCCAGAGCAACACTCATAGGCCCGGCTCACTGGAGTACATCACGGCTGAACCTTTGAAGTCTTTCGCCAATCACACCCCACACCCTAAACGCTCGGCGAGGTTTGATAATATCGTGCGCAAGTCGACACAACCACCACGCGCTCCTAGTGAGACAACGCTGGACTTTTTGCAGGGGATCCTTGGAAAGAAGGATCCTGTTGCGAACGGGAAAGGAGATCTAGAGGAGGAAAAATCATAGTAACCTTTTTAATCACATACACGCTCTGAATCGAGCTTGTGGCCTCTTGTGGGCATGAAGTGAAACAAACGCGTGACGTGCGCGTGACATGCCGTGACCCATTAACCGCGACAAGCGCGTCTTGTTTAAGTTTCCCACGGTACTTACTCCTCCAGCTTAGGTGCTCGCCGTCACCAACGATGCCACGCGAATCTACAGACCGCAGAAAATCAAGCATAGGAAGTCGCCGCGGCCCTCCAAAGAAGCATATTCCATTCCGCGCCGATGATCTTGGCCTCGGAAAGAAAACCGGAATCACAGTCCAATACGTCGGCCGTGACTCTGATGAATTCGAGCCATTCGACGAAGTCATCAAGCAAGCTGACGATCGTACACCGCCCCGCGTCAAGTCACGCAAGAAGAGGGTTTCAGTTGTCACTCCCGTTCCGGAAGTCGACGAATACGACGAGGATGGGGAGATGTCCATGGAGTTGGCGGAAAGTGAGTGACTTTGACCGCGAGTAGGATCCGACCTGTCTAGTCTCATAACTTCACACAGGCAACCAGGGCAGTCCGCTGGCTTACTTTACAAAGGCGCCTCCCATAATAGCGCCTAACAGTGCGCGCAAACCGGGCTCGTCGCGGTCCGTCCCGCGAACGTCTGAGATCGACTTTGATGAGGTGCCTTCGCCCCGTATGCGTGCCGCACCGTCTAGGCGTGCATCTACTGTGAATAGTGCAGGTCCTTCAGTACTCTCCAAGTCGTTCTCCGTATACAACGACACCCATGAACCTGACCCTGCTCCTGACCCCGAGTTCGAGCCAGCAAATCAAGACTTCGACTATGACCCCCCACCGAACGACAGCCCGCCGCGAACGGGAACAAGTTTCAATGAGGTGAATCAGGACGAGGAGGACGAGGACGATGCTGCAGAAGTCGAAAAGGAGATGTCATCACAGGCAAAGAAGAAGGTTGACAAGGGCAAGGGCAAGCGGCGCGCAGATGTAGAGGTGGAGCAACAGGAGGAGAACGGGATTGATGAGGATATTGCTCAGGGACTCGAGGAAGTTGAGAATGCGCCGGATGAAGAAGATGAAAACCCGCCCCCTAAGAAGCCACGCAAAGAAAAACTGAAAGAGCAGAAATCCAAGAAACCCAACGCAGCACGCGCACCCAAGCGAGTCATAAAACTAGTAGAAGAAAGTAAGTCACCTCTCTTACACCATGAACACGAAATTCATCCACCTTAGATTCTCCAACACCCGATGGGGTACGTCGCAGTCGACGGCATCGGTACAAACCGCTCGAATACTGGCGCCAAGAAAAAGTTGTCTACGGTGGTGACAGTTCTGGCCTAATTCTCGTTCCTCAAATTAAAGAAATCATCCGCATCCCGCAAGAACCTCCTAAACCACTCGGAAAGGCAGGAAAGAAGCGCAAGCGCACAGGCAGTGAACGTGCGAAGAGCATGCCTGAGCCATTTGACCCCGAGGAAGGCTGGGACGACGAAACAGAGGAATCCGGCGTAGTCATCGACTATGTCACCGAGGAGCCAGTGCTAAGACGTGCGTAGCCTCTCCCATCAGCACTTTATAGTCTTATGTTTTTTTCAGGTATCGTCTACACAGCAAAGAAAATCGATCCCAAACCTGCGGCTGGCGGCGGGTGGTTCTTTCAAAAGGTCTTCGGGGAAGGCGACTTCATTGCAGCAGGGGTCCTTCGCATACCTCCGCAGGGCCGCAAACCAAGCAAAGGAACGAAAGACAATACTTATGTTCGCATTCGTCGCTACACTGCGCACTTCGATCTATTTACCCCATTTTACGCAGGTTTTCTATGTCATTGAAGGCGCCGTAGCTGCTGTGATTCACGAATCACAGTACATCGTAGCTACAGGGGGCATGTTCATCGTACCGCGTGGTCAGTTCTATTCCTCATACCCCGTCCGTAAATAATCCCAAACTGCATTCCCATTCAGGCAACACCTACTACATCGAGAACATCTCCGATCGAGATGCACAAGTTTTCTTCACGCAAGCTCGTCAGGTATCACTGGACGAAGACCACCACCTAGATCACATATCGCACTCTGCACCTCCGTCATCGCATCCCCAGCGGTTGAGTGAGGGGGCGACTTCGGCTAAGAGAGGGACGTCGATGAGGATGTGAACGGTTTAGCATGACATTTGTGAATTTACTAGCGCATTCTTTGTATTGCAGTTTTTTTTATATCATTATCGGTTCACTGTAACTTACCATAATTAAGTGTCGTTTCGGTCGACGAAATGAATGGGACGGTTATGGCGTTGGCTTAGCGTACTTATATCCGTCAGCACTTGGTGCAATACTCATACCCTTGTACTCTATCCCAATTATGTGAGGTCGCTCAAACTCGGTCAGGGTCTCTAGCATGATAAGATGAGCTGCAACTTGAAGTGCTCCTCAATTCAAGTCGCCACTCATCCTATAGTGAGCGGGATTAAGGCAGTTGTTTTGACGATCGAAGGTCACCGCTAAACAAGATGACTTCAGATGATCAGTCAACTCAGCATTGTACAGTGGCGATTACAGGAGATGGAAGGTTATACAAGAGAAGCAACTGGGACTCTGAACATATGAGGGGGCAGTAAAAACAGGGAGAACAATGAGACACTGACCTCAGTTAAACGAAAAGACGAGATAAGCGGGAAAAAGGGCGGGATTCAGAGGACGAGTGGCCTTTTTCGCCTTTTTTCACTTTGCTTGCTGTAAGAGCAATCAAGCCATAATAAGCGATCAAAAAGTGACGAAAAGCAAGTTGAGGTTTACTCATGCATTGACTCTTCGTGAGCGTGCATCGTCCAGTCTTTGTGTCTCGTTCGAGGTTGAAGGTCGTGTTCCGAAAAAGCGGGTGGAGATCCTGCTCCCAGATAGCAGTGCTGTTAATTGCATCGACCAAGACCTCGGTCTCTCGATAGTCCGATTCGAGGTAGACGCGTAGGATCGGTTTCCACTGAGCAGTGGCATTGCTGCCGTTTCTGCAGTATGTACTGTGAGTTTCCTGGGAAGGAAATGAAGGGGAGTTGACGTACTGAACTTCCTTGAAGAAGAGTGCCGGAGCAGGCCTAGTAGGCAAGAGGATTTGTTGCGTTATGCTTGGGGTGAAAAAGCCTGCCAGTGGTATTTCCAGTGATGTGAGAAAAGGAGAAGAAAACCTTGTCACAAACCGAATGCGAGGTCCTGAACAAGCCCAGTCTTGTTCTCGGCCGTCAGGTAACCATTGGTATCATCCACGGGTGGCTACGCAGGTTGTTAGTGAGCTGCCGAGATCAAGGGCCATCCATACAGAGTAACTCAAGTCATCGCTGTCATCTTCTAGGACCAGTGTGGTTTGTTGGCCTGGCTGCATGATGTCTGGTGTTCATGGTGGGAACCGCAGAGTAGATAAGAGTCTCCCACCTTCAGCTGGAAGGTAGCATAAGTTTTAACGAGGTTCCCATCCGTGATGTCTGCTTCGGCAAAAGCAAGGCTATACGTCGAATAAGCAGCGTTCGTGAGCATGATGTTGGTCATTGCTCGGGACATTACTTACTCGTTCGTGTAGGTCACTTCAAATTTGCACGAGCCTGAAACGACGGTTCATAATTGAAGTGGGAATTGGGCGCGGGGGACCTACCTTTCTTTGGGAAAGTGAAGACTCTGAAAACGTCGAAAGGTTTGGATTCCTCGAGGGCGAAAACAGGGGTACTTACTTCCAAACCACAGGATAAACTGTATCGTAAAGGCCCTCCACGTCGGCATCAAAAGCGAGCAGAATCGTCGTCTCTCGACCGAGATCGTTGCTGCAGGACGGTCGGGTAAAAATATGATAACAGCGCGATAGCGCAAAGACGCTCACGATTGAAATGTCAAGTTCCTGACTATGGCCCCAGGTGGCGACATGATCATCAGGTTGTAAAGTGATTCTAAAACACAAAATGCAGTTAGGAGAAGTATAGATCGAACAGCGTCGAGTTTTGCAGTTAGTAGAGGGCAAGGAATGAGGTCTTTTGTATGCGTCAGATGACAGGCTGTATATGCTGTACAGCTATCGTTGTTTGCGTCATGGCAAGCTGTAGCTTATCAACCTTCTGATCTCTGGACATTTTTAGCGTGAGATCCGGCCATTGCAGATAAGAAATCTCGCTCAGCTATGCAGTGGCGGCGAGCGCTATAATATATATTCGACTAATGGAGTCAAAGATTGACGCCCTACCAACAACAAACAACCTGAAGGCGCATAAGCAACCTCTAGGGTTATTCTCCGTGGTAGAAGGTTGCTTATGTGAACCTCATCAATTGGAACTTGACTAGGACAAGATTAGGAGATAAAGCTGGCCAGGGCTTGGCTCTGCGCCACCAGCTGCAACGTTGAAGTTCAAGTTGAGGAGGGATATCTACGATGATGGGTCAAGAGTCATGTGCTCAGATATATCCAAACGAACACACTGGACGACTCAGCACGTCTGGCCGCAATCTGGGAAACAACAGACAAAAGAATGATGGATGATCCTCGTCGAAGGGGTCTTTTAGTCTTTTATATCCCGGCAGTTCTTGCTTCCTTGTTTTGCGACATTGCAAGCTGTAGGTGATTCATCGTGCTTCTGATCTCTGCAATGGTCTTAGCGGAGATCCAACAATCGCGACGCCCCAAGTGTTGTAGACTGTTCTGCTTTGAATCTTGATCTCACCTGGGATTGGCACTAAAAAGTTTAATGCAATTACCGGGCGAATAAAATTTTTCACTAGAAACTACTCAGCTTTGATGTCTATGCACGATTGGATTAATATTCGGCAAGGTGAAGAGCACAACTTGAAAGCCGATGCTCACAAAGTCACGACAACAACCTAAATCCCATTATTCCATAATATCTTGCCTGCTGCAATCACCTCAAAGAGTACTGAGAGGGTACGTGAATGCGGAATGCCCCCCGGGAATGTAACGTGCAACACCGTAACTTACACGAAGGTGCAACCTTCCCCGTAGTAGTGGTTACATCGTTCTCCCGAGGAAGATAGGGCAGCGGCGACCCCGACGGGACATGCCAATAAGGTGTGGACCGGGTTAATAAGGTATCCCTCTGGTCTATGACAGACTGGATGAAGACCCAATTAACCTGCTTCCAACTCGGCTCTCCTTGTTCTAGGATTGTTTTCTTAGCATTGACGCAGGCAACGAGGACTCTCCCGAGCTGAATGATGGCCTGATCAAAATGCTGCTACCAGTGAAGCTTTGAACGGTGTAGAATTAATTATATTGATGATTCGACGATCAACGTTCCAAATGAGCTTGAACGTTCTGAACTTCCCGGCGGCTGTTTACATAAGATTCGCTTCATTTTTTCTTCCTGAACATCGATCAAGATCAACCTGTCTGTAATTTGTACCCGGGTACGACATGGTGCACCGATGGTTGTTGGTCCACAGTATGCTCAGCGCAACTTCCTTCAGCATCATCTACATTAACATCGGCACATCCGAGTCGGACTACTTAGCCAGTGCTTCTTAACCTTGTCGCAGTCATGGGCCCGAGTCACAAGTTACAACACTCAAGCGCTACTAAGACATCATTGGTTAGAACACCTCTCTAGAACTTTCTATCAGAGAACGGGCACAGATGTAGTGCACCAGAGGTGTCCAATGTGGACATATGTCGGGTTTCAAACGTGCAATAGGTAGTTTGCATTCCAGAATTTCCAGTGGTGGTCAGGTGCAGGAACAACTGTCTTCCTCCTATTTGTCTGCACATGGGAGACCAACCCAGGCTCCTACCCACCACAGATGAGAGGTTGATCAATCTCTCAGCAGCGGTGGGTAGGAGCTTGAGGCTAACCGTGATCCAGAAATCCCGGGACTGCTAACGAGCACGGAGTCTTCAGTACTGGGAACTTGTCAAACAACATTCGCGTCAAGTGGCGTCGGGGTGGATATATCCCTGTGTCGGAGAGATTCAAGGAAGGTCTCAAACATTGGCCTATACAACCTCAGGTATATAAAGACCTCCTTGCTGTGTTTCTAA